>CM060963.1:63522616-63820116 GCA_030765045.1 Tenodera sinensis
GGTTTCATGTGTATGGAAAACTACAAGAAGAATTACCCATTCATAACACCAGTCTTCATCATCACATACAATTACGATTTAGAACATAGGACCTGTTCAGTCCCCAGGTAATTGACGATATAGTCTTAACAGCTTGGGGGAGGGAACCCAATGTCCCGATATCCTATTTTAGGGATGCGATTGGAATCCATACTATTTGCATGATCATGCCATTTAATATGTAATTCTATATTTTTTCTATAATGTTTATAATTCCAAGTTATTCGCGGATATGCTAATTTTGTTTATTGTCTCTTAACATTTGATATGGAGCTAATGGATTCAATGATCTCATTTCTGTTGTCTATATCCTTCATTTTTGCTTTTTTGTAGAGATAACGTTTCTGAACCTTGAAGTGGTGATGGTGTTGGCAAGCATAAGACTTCGCAATATTTTAAACCAATATCTCTATTGAGCCTTCTAAGGTTTTTGTAATTGTGCCTAATAGAGGCTGGAATTTGGATAATTTAATATCTACATCATTTGTACAGTCATAAGCTTTTGTGCAATCTAAGAAATTAAAAGGTTTACTTGTTACCTTGGTTTTTGCTCTAAGTGAAGCTTTTACCATCCTTAGCAACAAAATTAATATCCCCTGGGGTTTTCCGTAACCGGCATTGTGGAGGTTAAGTTTAATTGCAGAACTGCTTTTAACTCACTTTAACAACTTTTGCAAATTTTTAAGGAAACAACTGCTGTTAAAAGCTTTTATTATTCTTTCAAGTGACCTTCTCTAATGTATTATTCTTATTCCAACGTTTTTCTTCAAGCATCACAGTCCTTGACAATTTTGGCTAAGTTTGAGGACTGTTCACACTAAGCTAATACATTACTTGGTGGAAAACTACTAAGAGTTTAATGAAAGATATTTCACACTTTGTTTTCCTAACAGATATTTTGATTTACGTAGTGCTTTAAATAAACACCGTCCGAACACATTGTAATCATAACTATAAATTAGCTAGGAAGAGTGCAAAAGCTTAAAACATGTTATCGTTTTTGTAATTCTCACTATAGGTTTCAGGTCTAGAGAGAAAGAAAACTAGTCATTGTTACTCATATTACCTCTGAGGGATGAGCAGTGAACTTGTAATTATGTTCCTCATAGAAGCAAATTGCTCTATTTTCTTTTCCTTGTTTCGAAATTGACAGTTTTGGCTTTGTAGAGAGGTCATTATAGGTATTATAAATAATTTAATTTCCTGAGTGTACAAAACATATTCTGTCCTTGAAGAGTGTCTTCTAAAGGATAATAAATAACAGGAAACATGGCCACTTTATGCACAAGTTTTTGTTTCCGGATGTGCTTTAGGATGCAATTTAACCAAACTTTAAACCAAAATAGAAAATTAACAAACATTTTAGTTGCGATTTTATTTATTGTATGTGTTGATAAATTGCGGAGTGACTAAAAAGACCACATACTGGGAATATTAATAATATGCATTTCAGTTGTGTCACGGAATTTGAGAAAATAGAATATTTCGACAAAATTTATTAAATATGTAAATGCTAACGTTTAGAAGAAAAAAATTATAACCCACAAAAATACAAAATAACATTGATAAATACCCTATGAAACGAATATCTTGAAAGTTTTACATTGTTTTAATTGTATTTTTATTAATATTTAAATGTGTGAGCAAACACCTTCAATAATTCCTGGATTTAATTACATATTAATCTTCATTTTCAGCTGGTTTACTAATAGTGGGTATATTGTCGTTTTACTCCAAGAACGAACATTTAAATTTGATTTTGAATATTAGTACATTTTCGCAAAGAAAACAATTGCACTGGTATATTCTATTACACACAATACGCTCACTTCCTTTTACGAAAAAATTTCAAAATTTAATGTTGAACATAAATTGACGTAAGTATTAAGTTATTAATCCTTGAAATACAACAGTTTTGGAGATACACTTGTTCTTTGGCGTATTTTAAGAAATACGTATTCTATAAAAGACAACTGAAAATGCGGCTGTCATCTCATGGAAATTCTTCGCTTCGGTATTTAAAAATGGCATCCTTTGTAAGAATGAAGTGAGTAGACCGGGCCTGACGAACTGCATTAATAGGTATGAAGTTGTTCCCCATTTCCCCTTGTTTTGTGACCACGAAGGTGGAAAACTGGTGAAAACCAAAGGGAAACCGGTTCCTTCTAATGTGTGTGTATGGAGGCGAGGAACTACTCTGGTCGCACCTTCGGAGTAAGGTTCATGAGGACTGGTGTAGACTGTAGAGGGACATACATGATTCAGCAACATTTTATTTATATACTTGAAGTATTCATTCTGCAAACATGAATCCGTTTTTTAAATGCTTATAAATTTTGGGATACGGTGTTTGTTTAATTTGTTTCTTTATAGTTACTCCTTCTGCCAGCGATTCTGTAGATGAAAAAAAGGGATTGCTGTGATTTTCAGCAACAGTATGGTAGTGCTATACCAATTAGTGTCTAGAGAATAGAGCGATCTCAAGGCAACTAGTTAACATCTTGAGTACCCTAAAGAAATGAGTCTAAAATCAAGCTACAGGAAGATGTAAATATTCAATATTAATACAAGGACTGGAACATCAAAATATTGGGAAGCAAGAAGGAGAATGATTCATTAACTCCTGAGCATTAGATACACAGACATATTGATACAAAGTGTGTTACTACTCTTCACAAAACGCGAGAGCTGAAGAAAGGTTCTGGCACAGCAATGGGTCACGTTCCCTTTGTTGAGTAACCCACCACTGGGTTAAGGTTGTGGACTATCAGATTCCTCTTCATCACGTACAACATGCATGATGTCGCATTGTATTTACTCAGGATGTTCTCCGACAGCCATTTATAAGTTAGTACAACCTTGATGAAGCGCTTAGTGATGTCCACGCATGCATCAGGGCCTATGAAAGAAATTTAAAACATTAAAATTGTATTTCGGAATTACTTACCGACTTTTAGCAACTAACACCCTTAGGACCGAGGGCAGAGTAATAACCCGTCAATGAGTCGCCTGTCGGTAGCTCAAGATAAATGTGAACCTATTCATTATCAACTCTTCCTCTTTCGAGGAAAGGAGTAACACAGGTGTAGAAATCAAAGGTATCTAACACTAAAAATAGAGCAAAGATGTTAACAAGAATAGAGGCCGAAATACACGGATATTTCAGCTTCACACCACAGTCCGAGTTCTTGAAAATGATGTTATGTGCAAATACACCTATGTGCACAGTAAAACATCTACATTTAAACAGTTCACACAAAACGAGACGTTACTTAAGCCCAGTTAACAATGTTATAAACGTGTCATATCTTAAACACGAGTAGGGGAAAATAAAATGTGGATTTCTAATCACAAAATCGAAACATCACTGATGTAAGTTATATGATAAAGGAAGGCAATGAGCTTCGCAGCGCGCATCCTAATGCTACGTTTAACTTGTCTGGCCCACTGGCTCCGTCTGTAACCTATTCAATTCGCAGTAGTTACAGTGCTGTAAATAAATTCATAGCAAACTAAGAATACTTATGTTGAAAGCATCAAGCAGAAAAAGGAAATTTAAAGAAATGGAACCTAATACCTATTCCTTTACCTCCTCAGCCTGTTAGAACTCGATGGGGCACCTGACTAAATGCATTTTTGTATTATGCGGATAATTACAACATAATTAGCGAAATTCTTAGCGTTTTTGATAACGACCATAGTTCTGCAGTACGAGCCGCTCAGCCTTCATTTCAAGTACTTTACAGAAGTATTTTTAAAACCTGGCGAATGAGCTTGCTAGAATCTGCGCGAGTGACATGCAAATTGATGGTGGGGGTAAGTCTGTTTCCTACTTGAAATAAACAAGACACTGCTAATAATGCAAGCGCAGTATACTTAATTCAGGAACTAGTCCGTGATGTTTACTACACGGAAGTCGGAGAGATACTAACCTGACACTTCTATGGTCTTATAAATACAAAAGTCAACCACAAACCACTGCGCAACTTCTAGTCATTCGCCATGTCTAAAAATACCTCTGTGCATTAATATTTGCTACGCATTAAAACAGGTTTTCAGACCTCTCTAAAACGTATCTTCCCTCCGAAAGTAAGTAAAACCGATGGTTCCGTGCCCTAGAAGAACCTCAAGCCTCATAGAGGCATCTGAGCAAAATTAAACGGTCTTTCACGCACTATATAAAATGGGACTCTGAGAAGCATCAGTAAAAGAACGTCCATGAATAAAAACTCCATTTCAATTCAAATTTCAACTTGCTGGTGAAAAGAAAGAAAGGTGGGGGCAGAACTTCACTGACTCCGGTAGAGCAATAGCGGAAGGGAGGTTGCCATGGAAACCACACAGAAAAATACCACTTCAAGTCGCTTCTTGTTTAAAATAAACTCTAGCAAAAGCAAAACTGATTCTTTTCTACTTTCGGCATCACCTCGCCAAATATAACGCTTGGGTAAACAGCGTATCGCCACAAAAAGTTACTGCAGAAACAGTTGTAACTGGCAGTTTCTACATAAACAGAGACGCAGATGCATTAAATCTCCAAGTTCCCTCCCTTCTTGCTGCGTGAACAGATCCGCCATTTCTTAAAGGACCAACGTCAACAATTTCAGACTTGGAGAGGCTGTTGTCACAAGAAGTGTTCTATCCTTGACCAGTATGTTAATTACAGAATGACGTAGACGAATTTCCAATAAAACAAGCACTGTTTTGAAGTTTGTCATATGAAAACATCACAGCTATTGTACTTTTCCACTTACTGTTCAGTATAACCGATTTAGTTTTTACCGGGTAGGAAGTGGATTTGCTTAAGTTGGTGTTCATGCCCAACAACGGTACATTGATGGTTTTAAGTTCCATTTTCTTTACACGAATATGAGCGAGAAAAAGGAAAACACTACTTAAATTAAAATAAAAAATCTGATGTGTTGCACTCACATGACTTTCTCTGATCTTGTACCATTCTTACAAATTTTTATTTCTATATCTTTTTCGTGTTGATATAAACATTTGCAGAAATTATCTTATTGCTTATTTCCTCCTTAGTTGCAAGGGGAATATGGGAATACAGTAGGCTTTGAGCGAAAGTCAAATCTTTTAAATCTTAAAGATTCCATTCTCGTTGCACGGCTAAAATATAAAAAATGAATAACTATGTTCCACTTGACGAAATTTTAGGTATTCCAAAAGTCACACAAATAACATAGAATACCTCCGAAATGCTTTACTCTACAAAAAATGTATTTGGACAGAAATTGTATGTTTCAGCAAAATCTACATTTTTTGTATAGTAAAATTTGGTCTTAAGGTTTACCAGTTGTGCATAAGTCATCCAGAGTAAAGAGGGCTACATGGGCTATAGCCAGAAAATTCAAAATACACATTTCATTTGTCACAAAAATATCTTAAACATATAGCATTTAAATCAAAATCGCTTGAACCATTTTCGAGAAAATCAATATTTTCGAAAAAATTTCCCCGTAAAGGGTAGTTAGGGTATAGGAACTTTCTTCAAAATCTTCGTGTCGCATCCTTAAAAGATATTAAACTTAAATGCCAACTATGGTTTTTAACAGGCTTTTCGTTTTTGAGTTATGCTGTCCACAGAAACACTGACGGACCTTTTGCTATAATGCTTGTTTTTTTTACTCGGGGGGCCTCAAGACATATATTTCCGGTTAAATCTTGACATAGAATTTTTGAGTGGAATACAATGCTTCCTCTACTTACCTATATGCGGAGTACAGAAAGTAAAAAGTTGAAAATGAAAATTTCTAGACGTCCACGTTTTTCTGAGAACAGTTGATAGAGTCGAGTATCGAAGTATTTTCACTGGCCGTACCGGTTCAAAACAACTTTTCGATACCAGGAAGCTAGGAGCCTTCTAGAGTATTCATTCTAATAAACATCGTGTGCTAGATTCCCCACCCGTGGAAATAGTTTTCAGTTACGTCATTCAGTTTTGCGGAACTGGTTGATCGGCTTATCGTCTGAAACACGTTAGTCCGTTTCCGCACGTGCTGCATCATTATTACTGATGTATTCACTACGTACACACAACAAATGCAATTGTTGTCTTAAGCAACCGCATCTGGGAATGTTTTGTACAAACATTTTCGATGATTCAATTCACATTTGCATTTTTCACGTACGATACAGTGCGCAAAGCGACAGTAGGGTTTTTAAAGAGCAAGTAGATGTGTGATGTCTGGAATTCCATACTCTTTGCATGAACACAAGAAAGAAAGGGGGCAAATCTCAGTTGTTACACTCACATGAATTTTCCTACCTATTCTTCACAAACTATTCCTCTATTGTCTTCTTCGTGTTACTGGAAATAAACATTTTCAGAAATGTTTTTATTTCATAATTCCTTGTAGATACAATGGAACACGGGAATACGGTAGGTTTAAGAGGCCATGGAACTGAAAAATGACCGAAAAATTATCAAATCGACGAGTTTTAGGTTGATGCATAGAAATGTTCCCCAATCCTGCAGTCATCAGTTGGCAGTGAAATTCTTTGTATTCCGCCAGTTTTAAAGGTCTAGGGCAAACTTTAAATGCCGTGTACGCTACATTTCTAAACGTCCCATTTCTGCTTAAATTTTCGGCAGTGCTTGAACAGAGTATGGGCCAAAAAGGGCTAAAAACAAACAAATTCAGCGGAAAATAGTGGTTAAGTGGCATCTCGCCTCAAGGGTAAATCTGTGAATATAAAGAGAGAGACTACTAGACAAAAGAGAGGTGTGAGAAATAGGTAATCTTACTCGTGATCATGATGAATGTGTGTAGAAAAAACATACAAATTTTATAAAAAAGATCATTTCAATGTCCATCAAAGTAAAGAAAGTAATTATTTTAAAAGTAACTACGTATTTTTCCTGCCAGGGATTGATGATGTTTGTTGGGCAATCAGACTTCATAAAATAATGAAACTGTTATGATATTTTAGTTTTTGATCAACATGGAATACTTTTGAATTAAGATATTTTCGCACTGCCAATAAACTAATTCCCTCAAAACTATAAAACAGTTTTTGCTGGAACTTTATGTGGTAGTCTATAACATAAACAGCCTTAAGTGAGCAAAGTATTGATTTCAGCCTTGTAAAATATAGAACATTTAAATTTCAGTTGCAGGGCCCGTTAAGCGATAGTCACATCTTTAATGAGCTGGTCGCTATGTATGACTGGAATTCCGCTCTCTTTACATAACCAGGAGGAAAAAGAAAAGAAGGAAAGAAAAGAAGAAAGAAGGATGGAAAGAAAGGAACAAAGAACGAACTGAAAAAAGCACTACACCTACCCTTATACTACGTAGCAAACTTGCTATTTGTATATTATTTACACATATTGTTGCAGGCATGGAATACAAACATATTACTATTTAAATCTTACTGCCTTTACTTCTCTTTGTTAACGTTTATTTGCTATTTAATTCCTGCGCCATTTAAATATAAATTTCAGCGCAAGCAGCCATTTCACCTTGTTGCTGACTGACTTGGTCAACGTGCACATGTAACCAACCGATAACCAGTTTGCAGATACTTTGATACTGCTTTAGAGCAGTTGACATTGTTGTTGTAGTGTTTAACGCCCGCTTTTACTACTACGGCACCGCAGGCGGTGACACTGATGATACATGGAATGAAGATGGAGCACCGGTGGAATGAGATGGCGGGGGAAACCGGAGTACCCGGAGAAAACCCGCCCTGACGCCGCTTCGTCCACCACGAATACCACATGGGGGTCCCTGAGATCGAACCCGGGCCGCCTAGGTGGTAGGCGAGCGCGCTAACCGCTCGGCCACGGCGCCGCCGCAGTTGACATTGATAAAGTTTATTTTCGCATTAACATTTCTATTTCTCTAAAAATAGTATGCAACACACATACGTTACGTCCTGTGTAGAAACTCGGAAGTGAGAATAGCAACTTCGTCTGGTATTTTAAAACTTCTTCCTGCAAAGATGCACTTCTCACATTTCTATAGCAATATTTCTGTTTATTTCCTGAGGGGTAACGACAAGTCTATAAAAGAAACAGCAAGGTTGCACGAGTTCAAATGGCAGTTAGGCAACTTGACATTACGGGGGAAAAAAAGACAAAGAAATAAAGGATAAATAAAAAGTTTATAAATTCTTTGCGTATAAATGGATACTCAAGACAGCCCTGATGTGCCAACATGTAGATATTGTTTTGAGCTTATAACGGGCCATGTATGCAGATCGAAATTGACACGTGTTGTAACATCAATATGACCCAGTTTCAAAGAAGAAATGATTTATGTTTTGGGTAGGGAAACAATACGCGACGATTTAATGCTGCTGCTTCTCGGTTTCACGTCCAATTAAGTTAATCTATTTAATGGGCAAAACTGTGTCAAGCACACGAGAACAAGACGGAGGTCCTTGGCAGATGCGTGTGATGAAAGTTTCAAGATCCACATTATAACATATTACTAAAATCCTTCATTTTCTGACGGATATCCAGTCAATACAAGGGTCATGGCACGCTCGCCTTGACTACCAACATTTTCTAATGGCTAATCAGGATAAAATAATAAATTAAAAAATCTCTGGAAGTTATAATTAAGGAAGGCCTTGAGCAGAAAGGCTTTCGTGGTCCAAATAAAGCCCTAGCTTTGAAACGACGACAAGCGCGTATTCTTAAGGAGGTGATTTTTCCACATATATTTTGTCTTAGGCAAAATTATTTTTGTGTATTTTTATTTGTGATTGTAACGAGATAGTACGCAAACATATCTGAGGAAAAAATGAAATGCCGAGATTTCACGGGAAGTATATGTTTGGAAGCCCCCTGAGCACCAAAATAGTATTTTTAGAAAAAGGCGTGTGTGTGTGTGTGTGTGTGTGTGTGTGTGTGTGTGTGTGTGTGTGTGTGTGTGTGTGTGTGTGTGAGAGAGAGAGAGAGAGAGAGAGAGAGAGAGAGAGAGAGAGACGGATAGACAGAGCGAATGCTCCCGTGCCTTGAGCAGTATAACTCAAAAGGAAATTTGGTATTAAAGTTCAACATTTCCCAAGGGTGCCATTCGCCGAGTTTCAAGATAAGTCCCTACCCCAAATTTCTCTTTACATGGAACATTGTTCAAAAATTTCGATTTTCTAAAACTGGCTCTAATGATTTTGATTAAACTACCATATTGATACTTTTATGACAAATGAAACAATGGCTTGAATTTTCTTGGAATAACCTCTGAAGTCCTCTTCTTCTGAGTGACTCCTGCATTACTGGTGAGCCATGAGGAATAGACAAAATCTTAGTACACATTTAGATCTTATTAAGGCAAGCTATTTAGGCCATTTTTAGCAAACCATTTTTGAAGTATTCCTTGTTATTTTCCTGAATTTTCTGAGTTCTAATTTTCCAAAGCTTGAAATATTGGATGTCTTGGTGACTGAATTCACAGTAGCTACACTGACTTAAGATGTTCTTGCTTAACACGGAACTTGGCTAATTTATGTATTTTTATCCCCCAACAAAATTATAAATCGTACATCTTACCCCATTGATTTTAACACATGGAAAGTATTTATTGCAATTATGTCTCTATATCCGTATCATTTCTTTACAGAGGCATTAATCTTACCAGTTAATAATTCCGGTGTTGTATTTTATCTCAATGTTTGAGCTTCTGGGAAACAATGTTAGAACTTAATTAGAAGGCACCTTCTCAGGGAAGTCACCTAAAACGTATTTACATACCAGAAGTTGCTCATGAGAACTTCCCAGCACTTATCGCCATTTGTACAGCGTTTCTCGTCCCGAACAAAAGAATAACTGAAAATATATGTGATTAATTGCTTTCTTTATCAGTGACGTTGGAGCACACTCGTATAGAATTCAGGTACCTCGTGAGCTAAGGATCCCTTACTTCATAGCATATATCCAACACTGTGCGTGTGTTCTGTTTAATATGCACGAAGATCTTGAATATCTCGCAAAGAGTTGTGTTCTTATGGGTGTATGTGCTAATGAATGAACATGTAATAAAAAAAAAAAAACTTTGTTTTCTTGGTTGGTAAACAACCGAATAAATATGAGCAGATACTGTTACATTAAACAAGTACACACTGTTGGCCACTATGTCTTCCTATGGCATCATTGGCTCGTACTGCATATGGAAACAGAATTAACGTCCCATCAGTTATCAAACGTTTTCAGGAAAATTTAGAAGTATTTTGTGCAACAGATCAACTTGATGTATATGAGCAAGTGTTCAAATAGCACGTGACCTCACACACTGGTCATGAGAATCGACATCTACTCCAGCAGTTTCTTGGTCAGCTGACTTCCAGACAGACAGGTTTTCCATAACCTTCATGACGTCCTGATTTGTCATTGTGTAATGCCTTTTTATGCGGGATGTCAGAACAGTACTTCCAACCCATTCCTTATAGTCTATGTAGACGACCTCATTAAACAAATAAATAAAAATAAAAAACAACTTATGCTGCATAAGAGGGGAGCAATGTGATGTTAACGTTACTAGAATGACAAATGTACATAATGAGGAAGGTTTACAGAACATCTACTTGTACAATAAGCTTAAATTTTGCTTTCGTTTCTTTTGTGCCACCCTGCAGTTATTATAATGCTCCGTTTACAATGGAGATGTAACACTAACATAACGCAGAATAAGGGCAGGTGTGAGGCAAGCGTAATAGGGCGCAGATTTCGAAGACTTGGCATCTTTTTTCTGACAATGCTGGGTCCATAAAGTTAAAAAGTTAAACCCGTGACACTACAGTCCATATCGGACCAGGGCCTGCCAACCCGACTGCCGGCCTCACGCCCACATACGCAAGGTAGAGGTGGGCGATCATCCAACCGATACGGGGAGGAGATGCGGTGAGCATCTCGTCACTCCCAATGCTAGGTTCATGCTATATGGAAAATACGTATCTCATAACATGAGTGAAATTAAACCAGTTCTACACTTTTAGATATTTTTATCCGCTGGACATTTTACAGGTTATACATTATTTTAGTCTTTTTAAGAATAAGTTCAGGGCTTTGTCATTTTCGCCTGTTTGGTTGCATTATTTGTATACCCTTTAGTACCGAGAGAGTCAATAAGAAACAATCGGCTGCGCGGTGTTTTTCTTATTCGCATTATCGGCGCTCGTTGCATTCTACGGTTATTTTTGTATGGCACGGATGCAAGCACACAGCACTTGTAATAAAGGCTTTACTTGCCAAATGTATGGTTTTAAACTCATCAAATTTAGAAGCTCTTCGTACAGCGCTACTTCCTGTTTTGATTTTTGAGGGAAGTCTCCAAACGATGTCGTCTAATGTTACTTCTAAGAACCCGACGCTGTCTTTTAGGTTTCTTACACTAAACACTTCCTGTGGCCTGAAATTATCATGAAATGCGTGGATTGTTGTAGGACCAGAAACTTTTACACCAGGAAATCTTTCTGTAGATGTATTTTCACTTGCCGAACTGATCGGGTTAGCACACTCAAAACATAAAGAAATACACACAGCGCAGTATAACACACACTAAGTCATAATATACTTTGTCATCAAATGCAGGACAAAATAACTGAATTACACCACTGGATACTGCAGAGCCTGAGCAGAGCAAAGCCGCGACCTTGATGGCAGCAGTAGTGCGGAAGCAAGTATCAACACGCCCAGTGAAAAAAACACCATACACCCGGTTCTTAGCCTATTGGCTCTCTCTGTAGTATCAACTTTTCAGAACTTCAAAATCTAAAAATTCTTGGATATCTGTTGAAACTTTGTTACACCTATAGACTCGTTCAACTAAACAGTTTGCGTCTATTGTAAGACAAACCTGTCCTCTAAAGTAATGAGGGGTGAATCTACTTGCTACTTTTTAGGGTGGCACCATGCCTGTTGTTACAATGCAGCCTTAATAGAGCGGAAGCTGGTGGTTGAGGCTTATATATGTATTTTATCATGCCGAAAGTAAAAACAAATTGCGAAACTGAAAATCAAATAGAAGTTGTGAAATCACGTACAAGTAATCTAGTCACGATCCACCTTAATTACTACACTATGATATCCACCACTATGCTGGTTCTTATTAATGTTCAGCAAATGTCTAAGATGACATATCGTTAATGTATTATAAAAACATGTTAAATAGAGTTGTTTACTTTTCTTGTACCTCAAAACAACTTTATTTACGTAAGCATATTTTCAATAATTTCTAGTAAATTGAAAACTATTCAGTTTTTGCAATACATCTCTGTACATGAACTAAAAATGTAGTCTAAATCTGACGGAAATAGTTGGTAAACTGAAACTTCGTGAAGTAAATTTAGATGAGAAAATATGTTTAAGGCTTGGTTAGCCATATAACTGCAGACATCCAATGTTACTAGTCCGTAACGCATGTATATGATCCCTGAATACAGATTTCAAAGTTCAAATTTAATACGAAATCAAACAATATACTCATTTAAGGTTTACTGAAAAATCCCTGGGACCAATTTAATATTTTGGTTCATTAAGTTCGTTAACCAGAACATTGTGCAATGACACTTAAATATGGACTGTTTTAATCCATGTTCTGCACTTATCAGCTCCAGAGATCAAAAAGATAAAACATCTTCATAACCATGTAATCTTTCAAAGAATTTATCACTGAAGATAAAAAAGATACTTATTCTATTGTTGCTTGAGAACATACAATAAATACATTGTATTTATTGTCCTGTTAGCTGCTAGTATTTTAAGATCATGCTATCTCATAATAGACAAAGTTGCCAGCATTTATATGAGACTCCGGATATGCAAACATTATTTTGACGATTTCTTCTTAAGAACATGAAATAAGAAAAGTAACTCTCGGTTTTTTAATACAGCCCATCGGTAAAAAGAGTAAAATTCGCAATTCTCGACTTATCAATTTCAAATTATGTGATCATAGGCATAGAATCTACAAATAAAATCCCCAATTTGGAAACTTAGTTCCACTAGTGAGAAATTAATATTTAATAAAATGTAAGGTCCTACTTTTGCATTTTTTCGAAATACTGACAATGAACTATCACAGATTTCAGGTTCATTTAATTTCTGTGCCATTAAATCACAATTAAAATATAACTTGGGCTTTTTTGGGAAACGATCGTTAATGTAGCTGTATTGACGTCACCTCATTTTTTGGACCAAGTGTTATATATAATATTTAATTACACAGTCAAAGAAACATGCATTATATAAAAAGGCCCAAGTGTTTCTGTGCTCAACAATCCAATGCTGAAAATTTCAGTAAAATTGATTGAGATCTGCATTACGTGGAGCAATTTGAATATTGCAAGATGTTGGGAAAAATTAGTAGAGAAAAAATATTATTGGACTATCCAGGAAAATGCATGTGCACTACCATTTAAATGTCTGAATTACTTAATAAATAGTACAATTAGTGCTACGTTAAAAGTGGATTATGAAACTAGAAAGTACAAAAAAAAAAAAATATAAAAAAAAAATGGAATACTAAAAAGATGAAAATTAGCTTTATACCACCTTTGAACTCTCCGCTGCGGATTTAATTTAAATAATCGACATTGTTGAGAGATTTTATGGACTTCTATATGCAATATACGTATCTTTTTAATCTGAATAGAATAAAGACCAAAAATGTACGGAAATGTTTCAATAGAAACGCAAAGGAAAATGATTAATTCATGTGTAATTTGTCCTTACAGTGGATAGTGAGCATAGAATTATCCCTTATAATGCAATTATTAATTATTATTATTATTATTATTATTATTATTATTATTACTATTACAATTATTATTACTATTACTATTATTATTATTATTATTATTATTATTATTATTATTATTATTATTATTATTATTATTATTATTATTATTATTATTATTATTATTATTATTATTGTTGTTGTTGTGTTTACTGGTGTTGCCTGTCTAGAGGAGAGACATAACATGACTAAAATTCAGATGACACCTCATCTTTTAGAGTTTTCAGCGAGGTATAAGTAGCATCAAAATAAACACAAGCTGTGGTATAATAAATGGTAGCTGTTAGCACTTAAGTTGATTTGCAGCTTGTACATCTCAGAACACTTTTATACTCGTATATTAGCATTGGCAAGTTTATCCGAGTAAGATAAATGCTTTATTTTTTGTTGCATAAATAATTAAACCCCTCAGGCTTAACTCTCAATAATAGCTTGATAATAGCTGTTTTTATAACGAGGAAAATTAAAATTGTCTTCTATTAATAAACATGATCGTAAAATAAACCTATTTAATACAATTATTTCAAAAGTTTTTGTAATACACGTCTGTGAGCGTTGAGAGTTGTTGAGTGAAAAAAAGAGGTCTGAAGATAAATGACTTGAAGTTATCATATTTAAATTAAAAACTGTAAATAGGTTAGCAAAACCCGCGGCTATGCCTGCGATTTCTGTTGTGTTCTCTTCCTTTTTCTATTTCTCTATTACAAAGTGTATGTTAAAAGAAAAACTACAGAGCACAGAGCATAGTGTGCTGAGTGTGCATTAAAATAGATTAACGGTACTAAAGGCGGTGGCATTGGTGATACATGAAATAAAATTATGATTGGGAAAGGAAAATTGGGAAGAAAACGTTTCAAATCTAGTACTTCCCGGTATTTGTCAGTTAGGAGGACCGACAAAAACAGGGGAAATGTTATATATTTATGACTGAGTGGAAGGTACTGGTTCGGCCAGACGTTAACCAGGGATTCTACACGATGAGTGTAACAAAAATGTCCACTACAATTATTGTCAACAAAGAACCGTTTCGCCGAAAAAAAAATTAATTTGCGTCAAATATTTGGAGCCATCTAGCTTCTGTGTGAACAATGCTGTAAAGTCTTTTTTATTTCAGTTCGAATGAATTTAGTGTCAATGTAATGTTAACGTGACGTTGCCAAATCTCTCTAAGAAAATCAAATTTTTACATGACTCTTTAACATTAAATTGTGACTAAATTCATTAGAAATGCATTGTTCATACAATGTTTGTGCGACAGTTAGTGAAACATAAACCATTGATATCCATTCGTCAAGAAGCTGGATGGCTCCAAATATTCAAAATACACAACTTATTTTTGAATGACTTAAATCGCAGACCTCCCGCTTGCCTTCGCGACTTAAACTACTCGTGTCGAATATATTTAGCCTGCAAGAAATATGTACATTTTGCGTAAGTAATAAGCTTCAAGGCTTACATCTACATTATTCAAACGAAACTAGCATATTTCGTTTATTTATTTTGGATACGTTTAACGACCTGAATGACAATGACAATTTGTCTGAATGACAAATCAGTCAATGAATCAAACTGATTGCACAAACATCTTGGAGATATACAGAGCTAAAGTTACCTCATGTTCATTTTAAGGACCCCAGAAGGGGTCAGGCACCCAACCGAAATTCGAACAGGCGAGAACCTCATGCAGTTAGACTTTCGGATATAGATATATCCCTAAGCACGTGTGCCTGAATAATTATGTAAATTCTGACATTGAAATTCACTACACAATGGTTGCATTAATCATTTCCGAGATATTCTTTGTTATTGGTTTGAATTTTCAAGCAGACAGGTATACCCTTTTCCAGTGGTAAGTTGCTATTCATTTTTTCTCGCTGCATATCAAGAGCATGGTTTTTTAAGGCCATCACATAACGATCTTCTTTTTAAAAAATCTGACCATCGGTTCAGGCTACTGCATTTTTCTTATCCTGCAACGAAATTAGTAGGTGTGTAATGTAAGTTTATCTGGATTAACAAAAAATTAAATAGAAGAATAAGCTTTTGTAAGGGTAGTTTGTAGAAGAGCGAGTAGAGAAAGTCACAGATTGTTCTCCAAAAGGGGCCGGCGTCGTGTCAACACAAACAAAAGTGGCATAATACACCCGCTATTAAGGCTAAGAGGCCAAACATCTAAAGACACAAACCTGTTCCTACCGAAAAGTGTTATATAACCTTTCCTTGCTTTGTGCAGGATGAATTGCAGTCACTCAAGTACTCCTGCTGTATCCGTATTCTTAAATTATGTAAAATATCTTGTGATGTAAGGGATGTTACATAAATTCAGGATGCGTTTTCCAGGTGAGAGATCGGTGCCAACATTGCATGACGTTCAGCATCGAAGTTGATCTAAATGAGTCTAATGCCAAGGCTGGCTTCTTTTGCGGAGCGCTCAATTTCACCTACCTAATACTGCAGGGTACAACAAATTGGAAAAAAAAATCTGTGTAATTTCGAGAAAATGAAAAGCTTTAAAAATGATAGAACACCTACATTATAATACCGTCCCATGTTTGTATAATATTAAAACTGAGAATTTTCGTTCATTTAATTTGACTGCTGTAAGTTTTTATTGCGGAGACAAACACTATCGCAGTTCGGAACATCTGCGCTTAGTGACACTTGCACTCAACCACACTTATACGAGTACCTAGGAAAAATGGTTCCTCGCTAATTACCTTGCTAGCTGCCCAAGGACAACACTCAACCACCCTGAATTTGACAATCCTTCTCCATTGCTAGGTAAAGAAATTTATTATTATTATATCATTATTGTTACTATTATTATTGTTGTTGTGCTTCCTCCTTCAACAGTGAAAATACATTTACTGTACTTTTTGTACGTATGCCATTACTTTAAGGAAATGCATAATATTTCCATTTTCCTCCAACTTTATCAATGTTTCATTAATTAAATTATTTGATCAGATTTTACTGCTGATTTTTTTTTTTTTTTTTTTTTTTTTTTTTTTTTTTTTTTTTTTTTTGCCTTCAAGATTGAAATCTTTTCTGTTATATGTGTGAGTATGGTATTCATCTGAAAGTACATTCCAACTAAAGATAAGTATTTTCTACACAATAAAATATGCTCAAAATGATACCACTACAAAAACAGTGCTAATTTCAGATAAATGACAAATAGTATTACATAAAACCATAGTATCGCTTAATAATTGCTGAAAGAGTAGATTTCAAATAGTACTTAGCAAGCAGTGCTACCTTATTTGCTAACGTTTTCTGCTGTGTGATCATTTGTTAAAGCTTGAGGACCCGGGCTGAGCTTCAAGTACTGAAACTTGTGAGCATCTACTTATTGGACTGTATTGGCATCTGGAAATAATTATTATTCTTGGTATTTATTTCACTAATAATGCTTATATTGACACAAACATGCAGGAACATAGATGCTATGAATGATAAATTGACGATAAAATTATTTTAATATCAAATTCAATAGCTTGGAGAAGAAAATTTATTAACAACGTGTCAAAAACAATGTACGCAGAACGGAAAGTGTCTTCATTGATAAAAAAAAAAGTCCCTTTAAATAAAATAAATTGCAATATCCTCCATGTCCCTTAGAAAAGCTCAACTGGTCGAGAGGTTGCTGAAGGGAACCTAATTCTAGCAACTTAAGATATAGAAATAGTCTTGCACATAGAAGCTCGAACAATATATTACTGCAGATAATCATCTTATTTCACCCCACACAATGTTCAGAAGAATGAGAGGAAAAAGAAAACTTCTGATGCAATAATAGAATTATACAAAACAAAAAAATTTTGTGTGCACTCACATGACTTTCTCTACTCTTGTACTCACAAGACTCTTATTCCTCCATTTTCTTCATGTTAGTTGAGATAAACTTTTATAGAGATTATCTTATTGCTAATTTTCTTGTACGATATCATTTTAACATTTATACTGTTCCGATAGAAAAGGTATAAAAACGTTTCGATGAAAATGTATCTATCCATTGTAATGATTTCTCCAAACAAAACATATAGATATTGATTTGTTATACATATCCAAAAAGGAATCTCATATTTTGATCCAAAACCATTTCAGTGTCCGGCTCTAGAGAATTATAGGCGCCTATTCGTAGAATGCAATGAACAAAGTAATTTCCATTAACATGTCTATTTTACGAATAGATAAACCATCTGGCTAAGAAACCATTATTTCACTTCTGTACTGAAATAAAATGTATTATTTTAGAGATATATCTAGTGGGATATGAATGTCCATACATTTATTTTAAAAGAAACTTTTCCATGCAGAATTAAACTCGATTTGAGTCCATTCTCATTTCCATGTTGAACTGAATCCGGAAATGAGATCGAACAACATTCATACTTAAACAACGATTTTTCGATCCGATCCCACTAATCGGATCCAGTGGTTGAGCTTCGCTTGAATACGCGTTTACAAGCGGTATTCAACCCAGAAAAAGAACTCAAGACGACTTGAATTCGCCATGGAAACGTAGTATATATTGACTAGGTGCTATCAAATATACAGATCAGCTAAGACAAACTCCAACACTATCAGAATGCATGCAGTGTAAGCAATGAAAGTTCAAGATGATGTAATAAACTGTAGGCTGAAGATTTAAGACACGGTTGGCGATCGCATCTCTTAGCTAGTCACTTTTATCATATACGTAGCTGTAATATTTTACATCAATATGACAACCTCAGATGTCAACAGAATGCGACCACTTTCCGCCATGTTACAACTGGCGCGGCGAGACGGGTTCTGGGCAGGAAGAGCCATGTAGCAAAATACAGCAAATGCCATCAGTGTGAGTTGCGTTTGATTACAGTGATCTAGACCAGACATGTTAGATGGACTTGAGGCAAGAGGCTGTTCAGTGCTCAAATCCAACGATGTGCATAGGTACTTTGTTCTTTAGAATTACGCACTTTCGTAATACATGTTTTCTTTTGTTCATTTATTGCCACTTTAACTTTTAAGGTCATAACACAAAAATTTTCACGCATTTGTGTTCGAATGCACATATACGAAGTAGATCTTTTGGATCAGAGATAAGAGTTGCCAACTATATCATCTGCTTTGTTTCTATTGATGGTAAACAGCCTTTTTTTTTAAATTAACGTCCTCCAACATTGTGTCATATCGGACGAATGAATGAAATGAAATGAAATGGGTGAAATGATGCTCAAATGAGCCCGAGGTCCATAGAGCTTTAAGTTACCCGACATTCGTCTTTTCAGGGTAGGGAAAACCTCGGAAAAATACCTTACCCGGATAGCTTACCCTAAGCGAGATTCGAACTCGCGACCTCTTGAACGTGAGGCAGACACGCTAACCATCACGCTATCGAGGCGGGCGTAAACAGTCTTAATTTGCCACATTGATGTATTACGCTTTGCTGCCACATGAAATATGTGGATCATGATGATGATGGTGATATACAAACCAGGTATTCGGGTGGCTACCCTAAGCCGAGAGAAACCTTTATCAATTCTCAGAAGTAATTAACTTAATCTTAATTCCTCCTGAATGTGAACCTCAGTGTTCAGTTCCCACATTTTTACTTTTCGGAAGGGAATTTGTTTGCTCAGCTGTTTATTTCCGTTTCATAATTTGGTATTTTTGGTTTAGCCATATGCTTCTCCCTTACTTATTTGAGAATTAGTGAAACTACTACATTAATTAGAGGTTTCTTCTCCAAGTCTTTTAAAGCTCGCGTTATCTATGGTTTACAAAGACATTAGCGATTGATCAGAATTGGAAAAACTTTTTGCAGCACTGGGGGATTTTGAAAGAGTTTTTAAAATAATATTTCTCCAAAGGTCCAAAGTCCGAAGTTATACGAAGGACAGCTATTTTCGTGTTATAACACTGGAATTCAACAAACAATAGAACCTTGACGTTAGAAAACTAACATTCATCATTGACCACTGCATCTATTGAACTAATTGGGCTGGTTAGCGTTGTCTGATCCTAGATCATTACTGGAATTTGAGGAACAGGAAGTGTCTTTAGGGTGATTTACTCAGATAAACAAACAGAGCGCATGTGATGGGGACTTTACTACCATTAACCGACTTTTACGTCGCTGCTCTTTGAGCCAGAAGTATGGAAAACTACAGATTTGGATGGAAAATCCCTGTACACATGTTACATAAAAACAATCGCTACTCACGTTTCTTCCTGCCTTCCGCAACGGTGTATGTCAGGTCGCTGAAGCCGATGTCCACAGGTTGTCGTTTGGGAAGATGGGTCAGCTGTTTTGGTTGGCACGGCGTGATGGTCACCTTCACCGATGATCCTTTCCTGTTACCAAGAAGACCATTATAAGGATTACATCCATCGTCCTCCACTACACCACCATTTCCTTCTACAAGCTTCATATTTAAACACTTAAGATCGCGTCGAGCTAAGTTCAGTTAAAAACTTCCTTGTTCACTTTCTCTAAACTCCGTGGGTAAGGACGTCGCAGTTGCTGATTTCGCAGGAGTTGGTTCAAAAGGTCGTAAAAAGAGATTTTAGGGACGACTTAACACATCTCCTCACGGAAGAAACCCAACTCGACCTCCGCCAGCACTACAGCGCCTGTACGCGCCTCTTTCACTTGCTGGCCACGGACTGACTACCGGAGAAAAGTCTAACATCACCGTGGACAGTTTCCCAGTGTGACGTCAGCGTTTCGTTCGACAAGTAGTAGCCTCGCCGTGCAACCTTGTATAATGCTTTCCATCGCGCATGGCCTGGCCATTAACATTACGACTAACCTTCGCTCCGTGTTGAACTGTGTACTCTGAACTCGGCTTCGGAATCTTTATCGGAGAAGCACCTGCTATCTTTTGATAAAAATTGTTCCTAAGGTACATAACACACTTCCTTGGAAAACAAATCTAATCTCCATGAACGACTATTTAAATTAGAGACACGAATATTCGTCATGGCCTCACTCACAACGAAAAAAGTGTGTAATTCCTTTTTGAATTCTTTTGATGCTTGCTGCTTTACGAAACTAGACATCAACATCTGCTGATGCCAGTGAAAATTCTACCAATTACCGTAAGAGTTGTTGCAAATTTCCAAACCATATACTTCAGCTTTGCATCATAAATTATGGACCTAATATTGTAAAACATAGTTAAGATAGTACCAAACGATAACATACCTTTCTTGCAGTAAAACAACCAACGAATTAGAATTTCAACGACCAGCTTTAACAATTTCCCACTTAAATCTAATAACCAAGATTGACACTTGATCCAAACAAAAGCGTTTCCGTAAGCTTGTAGTAAGCGGAAACCTTTTCAAAATTAAGATTTACAAGAAAATTACGTTTATTATACGTATTCAACACTAGTGACTTACAGGTACAGTTTAGGCCTTGAATGATAATTTAATTAATTTAATTTAACCCCTCCCATGTGTTTTATTAAATTACTATGAAGGATCTAGAAAATTACAATTCTAGTGCTCATTCCTGCCCCTTGTGCTTTCCAGCCGTGCCCGTCCTCGCGGTAATCCAATAACGGACGAATTAATACCCTGATATTCACGGAAATGTATATGAAATATCGGCGGATGTTGTACATTTTCCTTAACCACCCATCAGCAGTCTTCCAAATTCTGCAAATGTGTAGCCTGTAAACAACTACATCGGAATTTTCCAGTATGTTTTGATAAACCACTGCAGTTAAAAATGTAAAAGCTTGCACCTTTGCCCATTCAGTTTTCATATAATACAATGATATCTGACATCAATTTTCAATGAAATCAACCGGTGAATATCAAGATTATTGGCTCTCCCGTCAGCAATTTAAAGATTTCGCAAATAACATCAGTGTGCAACCACTGAGAAATCTCATATTTTCAGCTTATCTCTGATTAGTTTCTAATTTTAAGCTGATCACAAATTTCAGTTTTTACATATTAAATTTTATATGCAGAGGAACACAGCAAAACATTCTTACTGATGGACCATCCAAAAATGTCACTAATATCCACAGACGAGAATAAAATTCACTCAGATGTAAAATGCTAAATTCAGCTCACATCTGCAGTCAAATAAATATCAAATAATGTAGAATCTATTATCAGCAGCATCCAATTTCTTTTGTTTTGTGTCTTCTGTTCATTTAGTTGCTAAATCATGATTATCTAGGTATGCAGCACTTTTGCTTTATTTTTATTCGTACTTTCTATAAAATAATGATTATTTTTTACTCCATGGCATTCTCATAGAAAAGTCGAAGCTTTCTTCACAAGTATCTTTTATGAAAAGTTCCTGTTCTAGTATGCAGGCTTTGCAAGCTTTAGTTAGATTTACTTAAAAATTTAATACATCAATCACGTTTTACTTATAACGTATAGAACAAGCATATTTTAAAATTAACGATGTTCCATTTCACGAAATTTTAAGAAAATTTATTTGGACATAAATTGTGTATTTTAGCAAGATCTACACTTTTTGTACAGTAAGATTTTGTCTATCTCTAACGGTTTACCAGTTATGCAAATGTAGTCAAGAGTAAATACGACTACATGGGCTATAGCCAGAAACTTCAAGATATAAATTTCATTTGTCATAAAAATATCTCAAACATATGACATTTTAATCAAAATCAAGAGCCATTTTCAAGAAAATCAAAATTTTCGAAAAAATTTTCATGTAAAGGGTAGTTTAGGGTGGGGCTATTTTCTTCAAAATCTTCTTGTCGCATCCTTGAAAGACATTAAACTTAAATATCAACTTTGGTTTTTAACCTACTTTTCGTTTTTAAGTTATGCTGTCCATAGACACACAGACAGACAGACACACACATCCACTCTAAAGCTGCTTTTTTGGGTTCAGGGGGTCTCAAAACATACATTTCCGGTGAAATCTCGACATCGAATTTTTGGATGGAATACAATAGTTCCCCTTCTTACCAGTAGAGAAAGTAAAACCCGACAAATTAAGTTTACTACACTTTAAATTATTCAAAACATGAATTAATTTTAACATTAAGTAAAAACTATTCTATATTATAGTTTGTTGTGCCAATTGGTACTGAAATAAGACGCCAATGCGTTTATTTCATTCAAATTTGAAACTGTTGGTCGTACACATTTGATTTATCATAATAAAAGCTACCTCCTCCCCACGCTCAGAACCATTAATGTTTTCAGTAAGTGGTGCAGCCTAATATAACACAACATATATCATTTTTTTAATTATACGATTTTGAAGTTTCTTCTGTGGGAGCCGTAAACACACACTGAAGATTTCAACCTATGCTGCTGCTAAACTACTCGAGTGAACCACCGAGCAAGCAAGCAAAGGACAAATGTTGAATACAAATGCCACAATGACACATTAAAATTAGCAATGCATCATGCATTTACAAATAGAACATCGGACTAACTTTTGACCTTCGTAACTGCATATCACCTGTGGAACTTTCTTAGCTAACTCCATAGTGCATGTTCAATGAGTCATATACATCGATGTTAGTCAAATCAAAACGCTTGGTGTGTAGGAATTCAGTGTGCGAGTACGTATGTTTCAGGCCCATGCACTAGTTCAAACTGCACAGCCTGTTTTCCCTTCGCTCTCTTGAATTTTCCCATTTCCTTTATGAGTTAATCGGATGGGATCCGATGGGATGGGATGGGGTGGGGTGGGGTGGGATAGGACGGACTGCGCAGAGGGGATTCGGCATGTCGACCTTGAAGACCTTTTGTACCTACCGGAACACCCGCGGGAGGAAGGATGAGGCGAGGAGAGACAGAGGACGACCGACCCAAGTAGTAACAACAGAACAGAGGGCAGGATCCCTACCATTTACAGATTGAAACTCCCCAGAAATGGCAAGTACAACCGACATCCCGCCCACCCGCTGTCTTAGACATCCCACGCGGGGTATAATTAATGTTTTTCCACACAATAACCATGTGTAGGACAGGATTGGAAATGGTAGAGCGAGGCTGAAAAATTCAGTAACCGGTAGACTCGTGGTTCAAATCCCGGTCATGGCATTGAATTTTTCAGTCTCGCTCTACCCTTTCCGTCACGTTCGGAGGCCGGAGACCTCCTATTTTCCCTGCCATGCAACGCCAAGTCCTCCGTCGACGCTCACTACACTGAAAGAAATCGACCAGATGAAGGGTGAAAGAAAATGGGAAGTGAAGCGAAATGGAAGGACAGAAAATTCGGGAAAACACACAGAAAAAACCTATGAGTCAGGGAGCCCGGCCGCTAGGATCGAGCCCGCGATCTCCCGAATGCGGGCCTGAGCTATCCCGCTCGGTTTATGTGTATAACTTTACATGGCATTATTGATGAGAGAGGGAATAAGCAAAAATGAACTGGATATTAGCGGGGTGTTAATAATCAGGGTCCATATTCTGCTGACATGTCATCTTTTAATTGTTGAGCGTTGCTAAAGTGGAAATAAATCCTTATCACATGTCTCAACTTCTGAAAATTCATATTAAACATGCACAAGTTATGTTTAGCAATTTTATATCATTTTCTGATTTAGGTTACTTTTTTATTTTACATTATTTTACTTTTATTTTAGTTCATTTCCTTGCATTCGTAAATCAGAAGGTATAGTCCGTTGCACGAAACATGTCAGTATGAAGAATAGCTGTTTATGTTGGAAAGTGAATGGTATCAGTTCTCTGCCACGACTCTCGGTTCAAACCTTTGTCAGTTATAGCAAAGCTTGATTGTTAAATTGCGTTTGCCCTTTGTTTCGCAATGGCGGAGGCGAATTACAGGCTCAGATGTTTTAGACGCATACAAAAATATAATTCAGAATGAGTTTTATCATAATTTGATTATATTATCAGCGATTGTTGAGGAAAGGAGCAGAAGTCATATTTCAATCCTTTTCGAACAATGAAAAATGCTCAGCTTTGCGTATTTTTCGGAAGAAAACTATTGACATTCTATATATAAGCTAACTTTTCAATCATGACATTTCACTGAGAAAGACGAGTAACTGAACTTTAGACTTGCATTCTTGGGAAACAAAAATCACTTTTCTGTTTAATCTAAAAAGGGTTGCTTCTGGATGGAAAGGTGGTTATTGTATATTTTTCTGCATTAACATGGAACTTTTGTAAGAATAGATAATAGGGGAGAAAAAATTAAACCACAGTCGGTAAAGGAAATTATGTTAATATGGCAGATAGAGTGCTTTTGCTAACTCTCCAGATTTTCTCTAAAAAGGAGGAGGGATGGAAGGGAGAGAAGGGGGAATTAGGGAAGTGAGTGAGAGAAACAAAAGGGTCTGTAGTTAATAATGAGATGGATTCTGTTAGTTGTTCTTAAATCTGGATTCTGCTACCACTGTAGTTTCTTTGATACAGAAAAGCACTGCAACAATCCAGTGAACCTACATAGTTCCAAGTCGACTTGATCGTTACGTATTGGAGATAATTGCAATATATGCCTGTTTAGGAGCAGAACATTATTTGACCTGGAATGCCGGGTCAGCCAGTGTGTCGAGGGGGACCGGCGTCTAATGATATACACGACATGTCGCAGAGGTCCTTTCAAATGAGCCGATAGTGTCCTAAGCCTTGCAAGCGTACAGTACAATATTAACATTGGGTCTCTCAGTTTAGTGCTAAGTGCAAAATATAGCGATACGATATATACATATATGCATACATTACTACAAAATTACAATGAGCTACAAAGAAAGGGACTACAAAATGAAAACATAATTTTCTTCTCCGGAGATACACAAGTAGAGAAAAGCTGAATATGACATTTCATATTCTAGTCATTTTTGCTTCCTCTACCACATATCTAGTAGAAGAGAATGTATTGCATCCCACTCAAAAATTCAATACCGACATTTCACTGAAAATACACATTATGAGATACTCTGACTAACAAGAAAAAAAAAATAACTTAGAAAAATGTCCTCGCCTATGTATGAATAGTGTAACTAAAAAGCGAAAAGGCGGTTAAATATCAAATATGGTATTCAAATTCAGCGTCTTTCAAGCATGCGACAAGAAATTTTCCAGGACATTACCCCACCACAAACTACCCATAACATGACTTTTTTTTTAAAACGGCTCTATTTTGATTAAAATACCACGTGTTTAATGATTTCATGACAAATAAACTGCACAAGATGAATTCTCTGGAAATAGTCCCTGAAGTCCTTTTCATCCTGATGACTTTTGCATAACTGGTAAACCAAGAGATGGACAAAATTTTACTAAATAAAAAATGTAGACTTCGTTAAAGCACAAATTTGTCAATAATTTTTTGTATAGACAACCATTTCGAGATATTCCTTGTTATTGGCTGAATTTTTCAATACTTACACTTGGAAAGCTGTTATTCGTTTTTACATGTACTGGTCATGCAAAGAGAATGGAATGTCAAGCCCATCACATAGCTACCAGCTCTTAAAACATTTGGCTATCGCTTAAGCCTACTGTAGTCTACTATTCCACTGTACTTGTAAGGAAATATGTAATAAAACAATTTCTACAAATGTCTATCTTCATTAAGAGAAGTAGAGTGAAGAATGTGCGCTTTTAAGAATAGCTTGTATAGGAATTAAGACCTTCGATTCGAGCACGTGCAATATGGCATACAGTATCCCATATGTGCCAATAACATTTATAATGAAATTCTATTAGGACAAAGAACCTTCAAGAGTTACTTGAAAGATATATGTATATCCATTTCCTTTTCCTGAAATATCCGTTTTAGTTACTTGCATTTATTTCAATATTGCAACTTATTTCTTCGATTACAGCAATTTCAAGCAATACGATTAAAACAAACCGAGGCTAACAGCTTCTGGTTGGCTGGAGCAGTTGCTGAAGGTAACCCACTTAGAGTGTTGCAGGTACTGCGGAAGAACGATAAAGAAAGAATAAAAGAACAAGATCACAAAATGTAAACATAGAACTACATTTCAGACGCGTTTGCAAAAGTTAACTCGTGTTCTAGCAGGCATTTTAGAAATCAATCCCCAAAACCGCACATTTTCGTAAAACCATTCTTAAATTTCTATAATTTCACATAAATTCCATTTACGAATATTGGCCTACGTTCGTTTACATTTGTTAACAACTTCACTTGCTCTCTCATCATTTAAATAATATCAGCATAAACGATACAATATCACTTGATTACAAAATACTTATTCGGATTAAATACATTTCTCAGATGAAATTAGAGAATTTAAGGAAACATAAACACACTAGAATGTATTTACCTTTTATACCTAAATTACTTCTTTATCATTATTATTAGGGATTACTTATCTTTAAAAAGTTAGAATTAAAACTATTGACAGAAATGCCTGTACATTTATTAGTGGGACGGTTCTACGTGTGCAGTTAACCCTGCCTATGTGAGTGGGGGTTTTACCGTTAGTGTGTATGGTAAGATGTTTAGTAAAGCTTGCTACAGGTCCAGGTCAGTAACAAAGTCCTCCATTAAAAAAAAAAAGCTGTGTTGTACTCGCATGACTTTCTCACTGTACTAACCATTCTTACAAACTCATATTCCTATGTTCTTCGTTTTACTTGAGATAAACATTTGGAGAAATTATCTTATTGCTTATTTCCTTGCAGGCGCAAGGGGAGTATTAAAATACAGCAAGCTTTGAACGATAGTCAAATCTTTTGAAGCTTTGAGATCCCGTTCTCTTTGCATGCTTAACTTATAAAAAATGAACAACGATGTTGCATTTCACGAAAATTTATGTTTTCCGAAATTGACACAAATAACAAGGAATACCTCCGAAATGGTTTGCTCTACAAAAAATGTATTCCGACATAAATTGTGTGTTTTAGCGAGATCTACATTTTGTATAGTAAGATTTTGCATATCTCTGACAGTTTATGAGTTATTCAAAAGTCATCCATAGTAAACAGGACTACATAGGATATATCCATAAAATTCAAGATGTACATTTTATTTATCATATAAATACCTTAAACATGTCATTTCAATCAAAATCGAGCCATTTTCAAGAAAATTGAAATTGTCGAAAAATTTTCCATGTATAGGGTAGTTTAGGGTGGGGCTATTTTCTTCAAAAGCTTCGTGTCGCATTCTTAAAGGACGTTAAACTCAAATACCAACTTTGGTTTTTAACCGACTTTTCGTTTTTGAGTTATGCTGTTCACAGACTGACAGACACAGACACACACACACACACACACACACACACACACACACACACACACACGGACCTTTTTCTAAAAATGTTTTTTTTTATTATTCAGGGGGTCTCAAAACACACATTTCCGGTGAAATCTCGACATCAACTTTTTGGGTGCAATACAATACTTCCTCTACTAACCAGTAGAGTGAGTGAGTGTGTTGGGTTTAAGGGTCCGTCGACAACTTGGTCATTAGCTAACCAGTAGAGAAGGTAAAAATAATCAGAAAGGCCACAACGTGAGATTTCAAGCTGTGACTACTGAATTTCAGCTATAAACGCTACCCCCTTGACGATCTTGCTTGGTATTCTTAATTTTGCAAGAACACTGTTGGTAAACGGATGCATAAAAATAGGAAACGATGAATAGGGGCACTTAAGGGGAAGGTGAATTATGGCTGACACAACATTTAATGGCGGATGGCAGGAGAAGCCGGTCAACACAAAATCAAATCAGGGGCTTCCTACGCCTTGCGGTATTGTACAGATCAACATGCTGTGTAATAATGCTGTAAAGCCAGTTATATAAATATCATTAGCGCCCACAAAATTTATTTGCACAAGAAAGAGAATAGGTCAGCTATCAGTCGCCATTAAATTTTGTGTCTGCCATAAATAATGGTTGATTGCTTAGGGTTGATTGCTAGCCGTTTTCTTAACCATTGCATAGGTTTCTTTAAAAAATCCAGGAATGTGTGTAACAAACTTAAATTTTAAAAGGTTGCTATGATATCTGAGAAACACAAAGATAGCGATTAACGCGTGCTTGAACTACTAAGCTTTTGGAATCTGGCCCAGAGGGATAAAGATAATAACAATTAACAAGGTCGCTCATTCCATGCGTGTCACAAGCAAAATGTATTTTATCACCCAGATAATGTCCCTGTTGATATCAAGAAAACAGCTGATGAAGTGCTTTCTTTATGACCAATTCCTACTTCTTGCTCTTAGTAGATGTGTCACAAAATACACTGATGGGAAATGGCGTTTAAACGCAAACAGTTGACGTGGGACGTCCTCAAAATATTTGTATAGCAATTAAACACTTCAGAAGGCCAAATCTGCCGAAGGTCGAGTATTTGAAACAAGGAAGTTTAACATCACCAACAGAGATCGATGTTCCGGTAATAGGAACCAGAGCTGATGTAGACTATGTTTAATATTCAATTAAAGAATCGTAATATGTCCGCCTCTGTAGCGTAGTGGTAGCGTGTCAGCTCACGTCCAAGAGGTCGCGAGTTCGAATCTCGCTTAGGGTGAGTTATCGGATAAGGCTTTTACCGAGATTTCGCAGCGCTTTGCTATGTTGTATAGCTAAAGCGCTATGAAATCACACTATAAAGCAGTCACATAAATACCAGTTGCGTCCACAAAATTTATTTGCGCAACAGGAAAGAGAATACTGGTCGGCTATCAACCGTCATTAAATGTTCTATCTGCCATAAGTGTAGATGTGGAGTAAAATGAAAGTTGTACCTAGTGATATTTCCCGAAGAGTTTCGCATGATAAAATAGGAAACAAAGAAATGTTTTCGACTCTCTTTTATTTTTATAAAACATTATCCGATATGCTACATTCTAATAACTTTCTCCACTCTTCTAAAAGCTAGTATATTACAAGGTTCAATTTTACTTTCTCTACTATGTAAAGTAGAGGAAGTATATATTCCACCCAAAAATTCGATGACGAGATTTCACCGCAAGTCCTGAAAAAAAAAAAAAAAAAAGTTTTAGACGTTTGTGAGTGTGTGTCAGTTTGTGGACAGCATAACTCAAAAATGAAAAGTCGGTTAAAAACCAAAGTTGGGATTAAGTTTAATGTCTTTAAAGGATGCGACACGAAGATTTTGAGATCAAAAATTCATTTTGAGATGACATACTGCAATGATGACTTACGTCATAAGTACTTCAAGTCCTGGGCTTTACAGTTAACCATTTTATATTCACTTCCTTTTCAGAGAATAGCAAACATTAAAATTGAGATATTGTAAACACTACTGCTAGTAATAAGCCCACGTTCAGTTACTTTATTACACAGAAGGAAAAAAAAAAAAAAAAAAAAAAAAAACGGAAAAATGAGTATTTCCATTTTTTCTTTCAATATTATTCATAAGTTAATATTTTTTTCGGAGAAACATATACCTACCACACGTTTGAACAGCTTCACATGTGCTGGTATTACAATTATTTTTACATTTCTGTATACATTATATGAAGAAGTATTCGTGTTTCCCACATATTCAGAAAAACAAGTTACTCTCACTGGTCAGTTTTTGTGGGATCAAACTGTTCTATTAGACGACGCACCATCGTAAATTTAAGTTTTATTTGGGGACACGTAAACACACTATAACAAATACGAGTATTTGATGAAGGGTACTGTATGTTTTAACGAGTTTTACTTATATTTTGTTTTCTGCAGTAAATTTTGTGTAACTCCTGTGATTTGTAAATTACATAAACTCAATTAAGTAGGAAGATTCACAGAATTCAGTCAATTCGCAGAGAAATGAAAACATGTTTTACTCCTAATACCCACCAATATTTCAAATACATATTCTTAATAACAATTATGTCCCATTTTAAGGGAATAAATGTCACGAAAATCTTCTCAGCAAGGAGTGGTTTGGAATGGAGGATTTTCTAAAAAGACTTCGCTCCATATCTCACTCAAAAAAGGCTGCTCTTTTATCCAGCACAACACAAAGCGTGCATTTCCGGAAAAACCTCAATACTGAATTGTTAGACTGAATCTTAGTTAATTGGTATGCAAAGTAACAAAGTGCATCTCTTAATTAATAAAGCATATAAATGCAGCACACATGAACATTTTGTTTTCTTATGTAATAAAAATGTCGTGCAAAATATTTTTTTTTAATTTTTTATTTTTACTTTATTTTATTTATTTGAAGAAACTATGACAATAATCAATAATTCTACTACATTTTCGCTCTTTTTACAGCGAAAATAATTACACAAATTATATTTAAAGTTATTTCACAAGGCATTTTGTAGCTTCCGACGAACAATAACTTTGTGAACTTTCAAGAGATTTCAATAGAGAAAAAGCCTAGTTCTGTTAAAACGCTTTAACTAACAGATAAAGGATTTCGTAAGGCCACTTAATAACACTATACACATATCATCTAATGTACCTTTTGACATGTAAGTTTTACAATGCGACAAATTCCTGAAATATTAGGAGTTTCAAATGATCTAGTAAAATTTCTTTTTTTTCTTTATTATTATTATTATTATTATTATTATTATTATTATTATTATTATTATTATTATTATTATTATTATTATTCAAGCAGTAAGTTCATCCTTAAACTTTTATGACTGTTATAAATGGTTTGCTGCCACACTGCGCAGTTTCACAACCTGACACGCAAAACAAGACGATTTCCGAAGCTTTTTTTTTTTTTTTTTTTTTTTTTTTTTTTTTTTTTTTTGCGCGACACGAAACCTGTTATTTGCAAACAAGTCCCTATCTTGGGCCTCTAAGAGTGTTGTGTTTAACAGCCGGCTTTACATTGAGGCTATTAAGTGATTATTAAATGGAAATTTGCAAGTTTTCCAGCAATACAAAAATGTCATGCGATGACTGAAGATATTTGTTCCGAACTAGTACATATTTCTCCGCACAGAGACTTCGAATTATTCAAATGAGTTGTTCATTCAAATAGTCTGTCGTACTAACAGCCACACAGCACACATTTGTAGTGTTTTTCATCATATTCTGTGTACCAATACATGAAAAACCTAAAAAATGACAGAAGTTAGTACCTTTCCAGTTCAAACCAAAATGTGGAATCTTTTTTCTTTCTTTTACTTTCTTGCGCTCATCCATTCGATTAAACAAAGTAACATCCACGTAGGTATTTTGTTTTACTTTATTCGATCACACTTACTTTTGTAGTTATTTGATACATAATACATAAAATACGAGCTCCAGACTCCAATAAGATAAATTCAATTGCAACTTCGTCGCTAGCAAATTTATTGAGTATATCTGGAGATCTCATTATGTTATTGCAGATAAATGTCAGTTATTTAGCATTTTAGAAGGCCAGCCCCAACTGGATAAAGTACAATAGCAGGTTAAACCTTCTTTTCCTGATTACTTCCCAGTGTGTAGGACTCACAGCCCTAGGAGTTACAAGCCAGTGCCTATGGTCAGACGCCTGTCGGGGAGTAGAGGGACCTCTGGACCGGACAGAGTGAAGACCTGGAAGGGGGATGGTCAGCCTAGCACCAGGTATGAGAGTGAGGAAGAGGACGATATGAAATGCAGGCGAAATCGATTAATGGAAAGGTGATGATGGAGCGATTGGTGGAATGAGTGGCGGGGGAAACCGGAGAATCCGGAGAAAACCCACCCAGGCGCCGTTTCGTCCATCACGAATGCCACATGCGGGTCCCTGGGATCGAATCCGGGCCGCCTAGATGGTAGGCGAACGGCGCCGCCTCATCTTGAGCACGCTATAGTTAATTTATTCTTGAGTAATGCGTCTAGCACATTACAGAATTTCTACAAGCAAAGTAATCATAATTGCACTGTCTCTCGATTTTATTGTGTAGCAAAGATAATAAAATTGCTTCCGTTTAGTAGATCTAGTTTCCAAAACACTTAAAACAGAGGCAAGAAAAACTATTCGAATGTACTTATGCAACACTATATCACATTAAAATATTGAGATAATACTTATTATACAGCTGCTCCAATTAAGAGAGTTCTTGTCCTACTTGGTACAGATTTTCGTCATTGCTCCAAACGCTATTCAGTTTGGGCTTACTGAACTGAAAGAGCAACAACAACAACAATAATAACAACAACAACAATGTGACAACTACCGTAAGTAGTTTTCTTGTAATAAGCTTGCTATGGTCAAAGTGATCTGATTCAGTGACGCTGCAGTAACCAAGAAAATTAGAGTTAACTACATACTTATTCTTACACAATCAACGTAACCGCCAGTAATCATTGGTGTTACAGTGAACTAACGAGGAAGAACCTGGAAGGAGTGCGAAATGGAAAGGAGGAAAGCAAAAGGTTTGATGTGCACCTCCTCGGACAATTATTTATTTTCATACCTACTCTACATTCACTAAAATTATTTTCCTTCTCCGTTTATCTTGATAAGTATTCACCTTAAACTGTTCAAAAAAAAGATAACACGCTACTCATGAGAAATAAAACAATAACACAACCATTTTGAAGTGCACGGAAATTTTTAGGAATTAACCGTTAAGATTTCTGAAAGTTGTTAGTATTACATTACAAATATTTTACCTGATATAAATATGCATTTTAATGCCTCTGCTTTCTTACAGAGATTAAATGTTATGAAATTCAGTAATAATGAGAAAGTTGCCAAGATGCCAATATTTCAGATATGTGGCCTATGGCATTTTGTTAAAAATTATTAAGGCCATTTCTGAGGAAAATAAAACAATAAATATTTTCTATACATACAAAGTACTTTATAATGAAATATTTTTCTCAAAATCTCTGCAATGTACCGTTGATAAATGTATGACTGCGAAACTTGGCATTTACGTCCTGTCAAGACTTTTCGCTTTTGAGTTACGTTGCTCTCTCAGACTGTCAACAGACTTCCGCCTATTTGTGCTTTTTCTTTTCGGAGTAAGGATTTGGAAGCCTCAGAACCGTTATTTCCAATGAAATCTCTATATGCAATTTTTGCGTAGGTTTACAATGCCTCCACTGCTTTAAGTGAGTTGCAGAGAAAATAAGTGAGAAACTTCAAACATCGGTAAATCCAGTTAAATAAAATAACTGCACATACATACGAGGGTCGTTCGGAAATGGTTTATAATTGCTTAGTTTAAAAAAATACCGTTCAACTATGGTCAATTCCTCTCGTAGAACGATGAACTGACGCTGGTACATCACGCGGACACTAGATGGTAGTTGTGAGGACAGAGTACAGTGAAAGAACAGCGCTTGTTTGTTGTTAAGTAGAGAAATCCATGGACATGATGGAAGCCATGGTTGCACAAAAACCGTGCAGTCTATCTTTGTCCATGATAGTCACTAAAAGATGGACTGCATGGTTTTTGCGGAAGGAAGGCGTGAAAAAGGTGTGTGCACATTGCCTTTCACGGGACTTGACACAGACCCGGAGTTGAAGTCACTTGTCGACTATTGGAAATGGAGAATGAAGATCCAGATTTTTTTTTGAGAAACTGGCAACCAATCGTTATGCAATAATGAAATTCCCAGGAAGGTTGCAAAGGCGTATTGACGTTGGTGGGGAGTATATTGAGACATCACATGTACACTGAATCATTTTATTAACAAATAAGTATAAGTATGAAAACTACTATTGCAAATCATCTCCGAACCACTCTCGCAATAAATTCTTAAAGGAAATAACGGCAAAAGCTACAGAAAGATCCCGCATAAGCTTCAGTGTATGTTGCAACGTTTTAAAGAGGACGGAAAAAGCATGGGCATAAGTAGAGACTAAGTAGCCAACGCTCCCTGTTTTAAATGAAACCATTAGCTACAAGAACCAAGTCTTCTCCCTATATAGCAGTTCATTCGCCCAACAAACATGCCGTTTCCTCTTCCGCCTGCAGGAGGTTCCTGGAGCTGTGGAATTCCATACACGTGTCCGAACGCACTGGCCAAATGTCTCTGGAAACGCCTGCCTCACGATAACCACAAATTCCAACCGCTTCGACATTTACCTCCTTACAGACTGTTCTGTTCTGGAGTTGCATCTATTAAGATGCTACCGATTGTCTTATTGTGGACAATGTTTAGAATGATTGTTAAAATTTGGTAATGCTTCCAGACTCTAGGCAGTTGAGCGAATAATCTTGGCTAAGGAAGAACGTCCAACCTCCAGCCAATTCAATCCGGAACTTCTGCATTTGAAGGCTAACACCAGAGCATGGGCACTCTGGTGATTATTCTTTGTTCAGTTTTCAAATATCTTCATTCCTCAAGTGCTAAGTATATCCATTTTCTTTCCTTCTTTCCCTCTTTCCCTCTTTCCCTCTTTCCCTCCTTCCTTCCTTCCTTCTCTCTTTCTCTCTCTCTTTCTTTCTTTCTCTCTTTCTTTCTCTCTCTCTTTCTTTCTTTCTCTCTCTCTCTTTCTCTCTTTCTGTCTTTGTATTTCTGTCTTTCTGTCTTTTTCTCTTTCTCTCTTTCTCTCTTTCTCTCTCTCTCTTTCTCTTTCTTTCTCTCTCTCTCTTTCTTTCTTTCTTTCTTTCTTTCTTTCTTCTCATACTTATGCAAAGAATGGAATTTCAAATCCTCGCATAGCGACTAGCTTTTAAAAGGTTTGACTTTCACTACAAACAAACATATAGTAGAGCATTCCTGCAAACGTTTATCTCGATTAACATGAAGTAGATACATAAGCTTCTGAAACAACAGTTTGTAGAAGACTGTGTAGAGAAAGTCATTTGAATTTAATACAGTGCTTTTCCCTCTTCTTTCTTTAATCTATGTTCAACTATGTATGACGAGAACGGAAATAAATACTTCTCGCATTCTGCCAATTCCGTTATTGTATAATTTATTATTTTGCGGTGTAGTGTGTATCATAAATAGATTCTGATTCACACAAAAATGCATTCAATCTTCTGTACATACTTACTAATACTAAGGCCATGGAATTATTCGTTTGTGACGTATCAAGAACATCCAGGTAGTTCTTTCTGAAGGACGCCATTATAGCTTGTTTGCTTTGTGCTTATTTTTGAGACGCCTTTTCTGCTTTTTAAACTCTTGATGTGTATTCAATGAAAACTTAAGTCAGCCGGAGGGTAATTATGATGATAAAGATGATAACTGGTAGTGCATATTAGTCTCTCCTTTTAGTTAACCTAGGTAATTCTACCTGAGCGCGATGCGCACCAAGAGAAGCCCGTGAAACTTGTATACCACTTTCCTTTTACAACATCGCTTTAATAAAAACGAACGAATACCTGAAAAACGTGGGTCTTCGGAACTCTTGTAGCTCTAACAATGAGTATGACCTACTCTTTGTTTTATTTGCGTAAGGTTTCGAGGTCATCTCTGCAATAAAACGAAGTTCTCAACGAGGGCAGTCACGTGGAACCTGAACTTTTCTTCCTAAGAATGATTCAGCAACACGTGAGATAACTTTGTGTCCCGGGCTTAATGATAAGCAGGACCCGTATTTCGATATCTTAAAAATGATTGAAAATAACATAAAACGACTAACTTTTTAAATGAAAATAATTACAAAAATGACTTAAAACTTAGAAGTATTTAACTTATAAAATAAGTTTAAAGAAAGTTATAAATTCATCTAGGTGTACATGGATATAACTACTTTCCATGAAGAAAAGCTACGTATAAATGAATAATTCAGAAAATTAATTTAAGATATACTTCTACCATGTTCTCGTTTGAAGAACCTGGAAAGAAAAAAAATGTCCATTCTTTATTGTAGCTTAAATCTCAGTTCTCAGATTATACAAAATTCACAGCGAATGAAGAGCGTTACGAGAAAAGAACAGCAGCAACCTTTTATTATGATGAAAAAGGGAAAACTGACCTGTCCAATTCCTAATTGGACATGGTTTCATAGCTGTAATGGTACCCGGTACCCTGACAGTTATACCTACTAATTCCTGACAATTCATTAAACAGGTATGTTTTTTTTTTTTTTATTTTTTTATTTTTTATTTTTGTCCCCTAGAGTGTTAATTTCACTGTGCATTGAAGTTGTCCCCAAAATGTTAAAAAATGATGTATTTTCGCAGAGGTCACTGCTATTCCAATTGAAATACTGCAAATTTCATTATAAGATCTGCATAGGTAGTTTGTTCGAATAGCTTCACAAAAATAGAGACCGCTTGGAGACATGACGTTCAAAAAATAGATTAATGGTATCGAAAACAGAAGGTGACATACTGTTTCATACATAAGCCTGTTTTCTGTTTCATTGAGACATCCTGTATTTAGGTTGCAAAAATGTCTGAAGTTTTGAATTTCTGTGAAGTCCCTAGAATGGCTATAAGATTGGTCACTGATACGCAAAACACATAGTGGGCGCTTAATGTTCGGGACCGATGTTATTAATTACATTGCTTTGAAGTTACCTATCCCGTTGATGGAAGACATGACTAGTTTACTAGGCAGACGTAACCGCTTATAGCTTATAATCCACAAAATTACAAGCCTACTAATCAACATGTCAAAGTAATGATAATTGCAACATCTTTTTATTTTTCAATCTCGAGCATTGAAAGGAAACAACGGCCCTTCCTATTTTCTCACAAATAAAGTTTGGTCCCTTAAGGTCTTTCATAAGCAAACGATTCGAGCACCACACAGAAGTTTTTAGGTGCACTTTTAAAACTGGAAACAAACGTGTTAAACAGAGAACTAATAGTGACTAGTAAAATGTACATTTGTGTCAAACTTTCAGAAATCATAGAACTACGTCGTGGCGCAGAGAAAAATGCCTGACAAAACCTGAGGTCCGTAAGCAATTTTCGTGACATTGAACTCACCTTGGTAATATCTCCTATTCCGTAGTTATGTATTGGACCATAGCAACCGGTTTAGGTGGAGACTTTCCTCATGATTATTGACATCGGAATAAGTAGGTGTCTGACACTGAGAATTCAGCGTTACAGTTCTTTTTCCGGAAGGAAATCCTTCCTGATTCCAAAAACAAGGCAATCCACCAAAACTGCCTTTTACAGGAGGTAAGCACAAGGTTCTAGCTTCCTAAAACAACTAAGTTGTATGTGATTAGATTTATTTTGGAGTAATTGCCCTTAATGAGGAAATGCGATAATACACACTATTTCTTCTACTCTTACCATAAACCTCGTAAATTATATGATCCCAATAAAGAGTATTTATTTTATGTGGCTTGAAATTGTTTGAAATTATTGCATATAAACTTGATATATCAAGATACGAACAATATATAGTTGTTTATATTACAAGTCATTCCTTTTTGCTTACAAATGCGCCAATGCGAAGAAGAGTCGACATTTTCAAATTCTGTTAAATGTGTCGGTTACAGTTCAGGCTCTGTTGTTGTAGTGTTTAACGCCCGCTTTTACTACTACGGCACCGCAGGCGGTGACACTGATGATACATGAAGATGGAGCACCGGTGGAATGAGATGGCGGGGGAAACCGGAGTACCCGGAGAAAACCCGCCCTGACGCCGCTTCGTCCACCACGAATACCACATGCGGGTCCCTGGGATCGAACCCGGGCCGCCTAGGTGGTAGGCGAGCGCGCTAACCGCTCGGCCACGGCGCCGCCAGTTCAGGCTCGATGTACGACTTAAGGTGCAGCAGCGAATGTTTTGTAAATAATGCAAGAAATAAGCTTTGCAACCTTGCTGCAGTCAGGATGTCTGTCATACTTGTTATGTTACACCAGTATAAAAGAGGTGGACTATAGCTGCTCGTAGATAATTCAAATTTGCGTTTAATTGGTCTTGAAAATATTTAAAATGTCGTATTTTAATCAGAATCATTAGAGCAAAGAAAAAAACAGCAAATTAATTATGTAAAATGTCGTTTAGGGTGGAGCTACTCTTGTAATTTTTAAATAACATCCTTTGTGTAGGACTAAAACTCTAGGACTATATTGGGGTATTTTCGCTTATATTATGTTCCTCTCTTATAATTAAATTTGCAGCATTTCTATTGGAATAGCAGTGATCTCTGCGAAAATATATCAGTTTTTTTTAACATTTTGGGGACAACTTCAATGCACTCCTATCCTCAAAGGTTCCAGCATCAAATCTAGGATTCTGGGAAGCAAGCAAGAAGTCCATCCTTAAAGCTGAGGTAATTTCCAAGAGTTTATGCACAGCTGTCATAGAAACACAACACATTGTATGTAATGTGGCACCATCTTGCCGAAACCAAGTTCGCCCCTTAAATGGAAATCCTGCAAGTTACAGAAACAGAAAAGCTGAAGCAGATTGATATAACGGGATTTGTCTTCTATTACTGCAGCCTTAGATTGACATTGTTCTTATAAAACAATTTTCAGCTATGGTACGTTGAGATGCAGATCTGATGTGTTGCACTCACATAACTTTCTCTACTCTTATACTAACTTTTCTTACAAACTCTTATTCCTCTATCTTCATGTTAGTCGAGATAAATATTTGCAGAAATTATCTTTCTACTGATTTTCTTGTAGGTGCAAGGGGAATATGGGAATGCAGTAGGCTTTGAGCAATGATCAAATCTTTTACAGCTTTGAAATTCCGTTCTCTTTACATGGCCAAGAGATGAATTGAATAACGACCTTCCATTTGAGAAAAGTTTAAGTGTTGCAAAACTCACACAAATAACACGGATATCTGAAATAGTCCACCCAAAAAAACACCTTTGACATAACTTGCGTGTTTTAACGAGATCTACATTTTTGTAAAGTAAGATCTGGTGTATCTCTTACGGTTTACCAGTTATGCCAAAGTTATAACAATTCAAAATATACATTTAATTTGCGATAAAAATATCTCGTACATATGGCATTTTAATATAAATCGTTAGTTGTTTTTGGGAAAAATCAATTTTTTAACAATTTTCCATGTAAAGGGTAGTTTAGGGTACAGGAATTTTCTACAAAAACTTCGTGTCGCATCCTCGAAAGATGTTAAAATTAAATACCAACTTTAGTTTTTAACCAACTTTTCGTTTTGAGTTATGTTGTTCACAGACAGCCAGGCACACAGGCGCGCGTACACACACACACCCACACCCACACCCACACACAGACACAGAGAGAGAGAGAGAGAGAGAGAGAGAGAGAGAGAGAGAGACGGACCTATTTGTAAAACTGCTTTTTTATATTCAAGGGGTCTCAATGCATATATTTTCGGTGAAATCTCGATATCGAAATTTTGAATCGAATACAATACTTCCCCTACTTACTATACGTAGCAGAGAAAGTAAAAATGTCAATTCTGTTACCATTTTCTAAAGAAAATACGTCCATTGGAACATACCGCAGTTATGTATTCATCCCAATCGAGATTAGAACTCTGCCCCTCCATTCACGTGTAGATGGACTGCTATTATCTAATAATTAACGATTAAAGATCGAAATTTAAGATGTAATTTGTGAAAATATAGTGCTCCAATATTAATATGGTGCTCTTATTCACACCGTATATTAGTTATGTCTCGGTTGTTCGGTCTAAATGTTTGTACAGAAAGTAAATATGTATTGTGCAATAAGATAAAACGAGAGCCATGGAGTTAACAGCTGACTACTGTTTATCAATTCAAGGAAGCAGGTGCAATGGTCCTTCCTCAAGCACGTGGTTGGGAAGCAGTGTTTTCTGAAAACTGTTAACGTGACCCGTGACAGTCCGTCCCTTCTCTGCGTCATCCTACAAGACAATCAACACTCACGGCAAAGCGCGTGACCGGCATTTTGAAATGCTGCCTCTAGCATCATCGTCTTCTTGCCAAGCACTCAAGTCTTCAAACCACGAGCCCGATTTCTTCCAAGGATGGCAAGTCCAACTATGAGTGTCTCAGGTGAGGGATGTGGGTCGAGTCCTTCGATCTACTGTTTTCTTTCTTTCTCCCTTTCCTCTTCGTCCCGGTACATGAACCATTTTTCTTAATATTGAGCATGATCTGATTGTCTTCTATCCTGAATCTTTCAGCCATTCAACACGCTATCCTGCACAGCTCCTTGAGATAGTTTCTACTAAAATTCAATATTCCAACCACTTTCTTTCCTGATCAGTTCAACATGGTTTTATTTCTAAAACAGGATGCATTACTTATTCTGCTGCTCAGTTTGTAAGCCCAATTCTTCTCCATATTCATATTTTGAATGTTTCTAAACTTTTTCCGTCGCTTTTCGTCAAAACATTCAAGTTGCTAAAATGCTTGTTTTTCTCTAAGAGTTTTATTTGCCCTTGCTTTCCTCTGTTTAACTTCTTGACAACAGTTAATATTATTTATTTACGATTTGCATCGCATGTATCTAAAGCTGTCTGTTTGCTTTATTTTTCGGTATACCAAAGTATTCGAGAAGTTTCCAAACATATATTTACGGTGAAATCTCGGTACTGGATTTTGGAAACAATGCTTCCTCTACTTATAGTAGAGAAAATAAAACCAGCTCTCAGAAATCACACACGTCCAACAGCAACAACCAGGCAAAAGGAAGCACGTAATCAAACTTGTAGCAGTCGACATACGTTCATTGCCAAATGACCAATGGCGTGATTGGAATGAAAATGATATCATAGATCTTTGCATATTGTCATGTCTTCCACGGCTATGAAGCCGGTGTCCCAAGGTCCAACTTATTTGACCAAACCTTTTGTACCTATTCAATGGAATTGCACACAAAAGATACAGTGTCTGTAACACTGAGGCATTTTGGTTCATAACAAATGACAGTTCACGTAGCAAGCGTGAGAAATAAACATGGCCAACGCAAATATTAATTTAGCTATTATTATGTTGAGTATAGGCTTGAGATATATTTTCGGCGGCGCCGTGGCCGAGCGGTTAGCACGCTCGCCTACCACCTAGGCGGCCCGGGTTCGATCCCAGGGACCCGCATGTGGTATTCGTGGTGAACGAAGCGGCGTCAGGGCGGATTTTCTCCGGGTGCTCCGGTTTCCCCCGCCATCTCATTCCACCGGTGCTCCATCTTCATTCCATGTATCATCAGTGTCATCGCCTGCGGTGCCGTAGTAGTAAAAGCGGGCGTTAAACACTACAACAGCAGATATATTTTCGCGAGTCTGAGTACGAAGAAAATGTGTAATTAGAAGCAAAAGACATTGGTGGACACGGTCATGGTTACACAGAACAGAACGGTCATGGTTACATAGAACTACATTCGAACTACTACAAAACTAATTGAAGTTAGATGACCCGGAAAACTACCGCAATTTTCTACGAATTAACAAAGATTTATTTCTCAACCTTTTACACCGTGTGAAAGACAAAATTGCACACCGGGACAAAAATATGAGAATCTATTACAGCGTGAAAGAGATAAGAAACAATTAATCTTAGTATGGAATGGATAGATTTCAACTCATTTCATAAAAACAAAAACTCGACGCGTTCAAAACGCTTAGATGAGGAATACAATGGCCCCCTGAGTACAACTTTTCATTTCTAGAATGCTGCAAGTTCGGTAAAAACCACAAACGTAAAACCGTACATACACAACAGCTGACTACACATTGCATGCACAGTCCGCCATATTGTTACATTACTGACGCTGATTGGCTATTTTCATGTTGTTGGATGAACAAATTAGGTTGAACTTGATCGTGTTGGGTACAAACAGGTTGGATACAAAAAAATAGGATAGAAATTGAGTCCAGCTCTCGATGTCTCGCAATGCACTTTTGTTGTACACAATGCTTTGGACCAAAAAATTGGACTGTGGGACATCGGCATAAGTGTTTACAGATAACAATTCCATTAAGTGCTGTCTATGAATTGCTAACATCTTTACCTGTTCACTTTCCACGAGCGAGAGCTTATAACTGAAAGCTTTAGTTCACGCTTAAGGCTCGACTACAAACCGGCTCATTGCCATTAATGCTATTGTTCCATAGTTAACTGTAGCATGCGATCGTCTTATTCTTTAACTACAGTAACAATGTAAATTAAGCAACCATATATGCTAAAGAAGAAATACTGAAGCACATTTACGAATAGAAAGGCACAAGTGGAGAGAGGAAAAAATATGATGCGTAATTTTGGATAACCGAAACATGTAAACAGGTCATAAAATCAGAAAGTAAACAAATATATGGTACTTTCAAAGTCTGTAAAATGGAATTCGATTTATGGGAATCCTAAGTGTGTCCATGTTTTCTTCTCACTTCAGGATAGTTGCCCTTTTATTATACAGGATGTTTCTAAACTAGCCCGACAAATTGTGGGATCAGATAGATAACCTCCTTTGAATCGCTTTTTGTTAAGGGTTAGTAACAGTAGACGGGCGATGTATGTGATTACATTGGTCTATCCTAGAGAAAGGGGTTGAAGTAATTAGGCATGTAAAAATTTAATACACAAAAATCATTAACGTTACTGATGTTTTGTTTACTGACCCAAACATTGTCATCCAACTTTGTTGCAACAGCTCTGTGATATATTTTAACAAATTTTCTTCGTGGTTTTTATGGAACTTCGTGCTTACAAAATTTAACAGAACACATGAAAGCAATAAAACTTCATTAAAGTTGTAAACAAAAGACTGCAAAGCCAGTGCAGCAGCTGATATGAGCGTATTCGTTCACTGCATCCCAGTCTTTGATAGCTCGACGAGTGACAGCCTAGGGTATGACTGCTGGAATTAAGACAAGAGCAAATGCTGCGTTAGCGGCTTATCACAGAACAAAGGTGCGGAATGTTCAATTTTGACTACTAGGGCTAAATCACAACTAAATAATAAAATAACAACAGTAATAATAATAATAATAATAATAATAATAATAATAATAATAATAATAATAATAATAATAATAATAATAATAATAATAATAATAATAACCTTATAAACGTAATGGTTGAAAGAATGCAAGAATATCAAAAAATGCAAACTTACCGAACACTTTGAAATGCACAGTCACAGTGTAATTCGACTATCTCCGTTATGTAAATATGTAAATGCAATAGACTGATGGGTTCAAATAAAAAATGAGGTCGCAAAACACGACATACTTAAGTCTAACGACGTAAAATTGTTTGATAGTACAGTAGGTAAAGAGACCAAGCAAAACGGCGATGAGGTTGTGAACGTGTTGTGAAGATAAAATAATTTTATTAGGAGAGAGGTGACTTGATATGAAATTAGTGATAGGTGAGTGAGTGAGTGAGTGAGTGAGTGAGTAGGTGAGTGAGTGAGTGAGTGAGTGAGTGAGTGAGTGAGTGAGTGAGTGAGTGAGTGAGTGAGTGAGTGAGTGAGTGAGTGAGTGAGTGAGTGAGTAGGGTTTAAGGGCCCGTCGACAGCTAAGTCATTAGAGCCCCGAAATTAGTGATATAATTTAGAAGATGATTCAGAGTGAAAATGAGAATTTCTGACAAAGTGAAAGGGGAACAAGACCAAATTGGGAAGATGAACAAACAGAATGAAGGATATCATAAACCACTGGTGTTTCTGGTCTGCCTTTCCCAATAAAAGACGAACAGTTTAGAAAGAAAGAGATGGTATTTCCTTCTTTTTTAAAAGCAAGTGGCAACTTAAGGCACTTATGTAGAACTATAGGAGCATAGTAGCTAGTGGGTTCGTCTTAACTGTGATTAGAATATCCAATGATCAGTACACCCTGTCGTGGTTCGAAAAGTGAATACAAGGTTTCTTACAGAATTTAAATGAACTAATATGAAATGTTGACTAACACCTACCGAAACTCGCCCAAAAAGATTATATGCGCTTGGGACTTATTTACTTCGATCCTTCTCCATCGTTACTGGATTAGTCATGAACAGCAGTCTCTTTACTTTTTATTGTTCGCAACAAATTTGGGTCAAGCGTACTCTACTTTGTACATCTGAAACCTTAATTATACCCGGCTGATTTTAGGTTTATAGCGGTCATTAATTTCGCACTAGGACTGCATTATAAAACGATTGAGCAAATGGCAATAAAAGTAATGAAACCTATAACCTACTATCAAAGGTAAGTGTATCCGAAGTTTTAAAAGGCTACGTCAATATAGGTTAACATGAGCTTTTATACGCATGTATGCACTGAGGCCAAATAGATGTCAAGGCTGTTGGTACTTCGCAAATATCTCTTTAAATTTACTTAGCATTATAGGCAGTGAATTAGCAAATCATGATTTAAATGTTAAACAGCATTAACACATTATGAAAAATGTAGATTCATGACAAATAACATACGAGAAAAAGTATATAAAACTAAAGTTGAAAAGGGAGTTCATTCATTGGACACATGGAATTAAAAACCAATATATTTCTGAATCGGAAATAGAACATTACCTTCAGAATGTCTCCTATATTATACAAAGACAAAGGTGGATTAGATCGCACTGTAAAAGGCAAAGAAAGGTTACAAATGTAAAGAAGGGATGCACAAATAAGGAAATTCTAAAACAAATTGGACTTGAAAACAATCTCTGTGTATCAAGAAGTCAAATAAGTGGTTGCTCATCTATACAGAAGGATCACTCATAGACCAAGGCGGAAATGTTGCTTCTTGAATTTTCAGGAAGTTGCTTAAATTGTATGCCTCAGAGAGCACAAAATAAGTTGTGATGCTAAAATAGAAGCATATAAAATGCGCTTTTCCAATTATGTACAGAATACACACGTTTCAGAAGTTATCTTTTATGACTCAACCTTAGCTATACAATCTATAACAGAATTACACTCTCTATGTACTTCAAGAATATTAGAAATTAGGCAAATCAGGAAGTTTCTAAAATATGAAGCAGGAAGAATAGTTATAATTTAGCGAATTTCATATAATGTTGGTGTTCAAGGAAATAAAGAAGCTGACCAGCTGACAAAGAAAGAAAGGCACGATAATAATGTTCACCAAAAGAACACAACTATGAAATCAGTCGACCAAAAATATGATCAAATGTACCTTCGGAGTACAAATTAGTTACTTCCCGATAAGATAGCTCAGAAGAAAATATGGGGTAGTGTTATAAAGGTGAAGAATAGTAATCCAGAGTCAAGCAGGGAAACTGTCCACGATTGTCTAGCCCAGCCATGGGGAGGCTTAAGGGGAGAAAAGATAACAGTTCACACACCAATAAGAATAAAATAATAAATTTAATAGTAATGTTAATAATATTGTGACTTTGGTGGGTGTAAAGTAAAGAAGACAGATGTAGTCTTTATAAAGAAACACTTTTATTTCCGTAAACAGTAACTTTGTACACTCGTTGCAACAGCAAGAAAGTCTTTACCGATTCACCGACAGCACGGCTTCGAATTAGTAACACAAAAAAACTGTCCCTTCTCACACTTTACCGTTATTTATATCTCCCAGGCACTATTCTGGAAACTTCAGGAAAGTTCAGTTATTATTGCGGTGAAATACGAAGCAGAAAATTCCAGAAGTCTCTATCCCTTTCTCTCTTCCGGCAAGCGCCCCAACAATGCGGCCATTCTCTGTCTCTTCCCTTCGGCTCCTTTGCGGTAGTGCCGACAATAATGCGATGGGCGACACTGCTCCCTCCTCAAGGCTGGTCGTCCCGAACAGCACCATCGTAACGGGCCAGACGATCCAGGTGTACCACTAACATCTTTCCTCGGGGCACCTTCTGGATGCGGTAGACTACGTCGTTAATACTCTTTACCACTCGGTACGGTCCTTGCCACGGTTGTTGAAGTTTTGGGCAGCGTCCCTTGGTCCGGGTAGGGCGGTACAACCAGACCGTCACCTTGCTGGAATCCTCGGCTGTTGGCTTGCCTGTCGTACCGGGTCTTCATGCGGTCGCTCGCCATCTCGATGTTCTGACGAGCCATCTCGTGCATGTCGTGGAGATGGTCTACTAGATTCTCCACATACTCGGTTGCCGACTGTTTCGCTTCCGGGGGGCTCCCAAAAGCCAGGTCACAAGGGAGGCGTAGCTCTCGGCCGAACATTAGGCTTGCTGGTGTCATCCCGGTGGTGTCGTGTGTCGACGAACGGTAGGCCAGCAAGAACAGTGGTACCTTGAGGTCCCAGTCTCGCTGATGGCTAGCCACGACCTTCCTCAGGTGCTCCTCTAGGGTCTTGATGTATCTCTCGACCATGCCGTCCGACTGTGGATGTAGGGGTGTTGTGCGGGTGTTGTTCACCCCAAGTCTTTCCAATGCCTCCTCCATTAGGTGCGACTCAAAATCGGTGCCCTGGTCGCTGTGGAGCTCTAACGGGACCCCAAAACGGCAGAACAGCTGTTCCACGAGGCAGTCTGTAATCGTCTTCGCCTCTTGGTTCGGGATGGCATACACCTCCGGCCACTTGGTGAAGTAGTCCACAGCTAGCATCAGGTACTTGTTGCCTCGATCGGACACTGGGAATGGTCCAGCTATGTCGACGGCGATGCGTTCGAAGGGCGCTCCGACGTTGTACTGCTGCATGCGACCCCGGCTCCTAGTCTGGGGGCCGCGACTCGCCGCGCACACGTGACATTGACGGCACCAGTTCTCAGCGTCTGCTCGGAGCCTCAGCCAGTAGTAGCGCTGTCGGAGTTTGTCGATCGTCCGGTTTGCCCCTAGGTGTCAACAAGCACGCGGCACGGCTTCCCTCTCATCCAACCGTCCGCGATGAGGCTGTCATCCATCCGTCGGCTGATGGCGAGCAGTGTCACTCGAGGGGGATGATGGTGATGGCGCCGACGTGCCCCTCGCCACGCCGGCCATTACTCGTTTTCCGGCTGCTCTTCTTGGTGCCGGCAGTCTCTCATCAGGTGTCCCGGCTGGCCACACCCCCAACACACGCCACCTGGTCTTCGTCGGCGTCCCTGGACTGGTCTGCGGTCTTCATCGTAGCGGACACTCCTTGTCTTCGAGGTCGGGGTAGCCGTCACTTTGGCCGCTTCCATCCTTAATGCGGCCGTTAGTGCCTCGTGGATGGTCTTGTAGTTGCCGAGCATCAGGCGTTGACGTATCTCGGCATCGCGTACCCCGTCGACGAAGGTATAGGCGGCTTCTCGGGATACGAATTCGAGGGGAGGTCGACCAAGGCTTTGCTGGCCAGCTGTTCGATTGCCAGCGTGAACTCCTGCAGCGTCTCCACTGGCAGTTGCATCCTAGATTTCAGTTGGCTGCGGTAGGCTGCGGCTAAGCGGTGGTTTCCGAACCGGTTCTCCAGGGCCTCCCAGATGTTGGGCGCCGCCGCTGTCTGGACTGCGTTCAGCACCTCTGCGGCTCGTCCCTGGAGGCTGGCTATCAGCTGCGCGGCCTCTTCTTTTGGCGACCATTTGTTGTGCTTGGCCACTGTCGAATTGACGGCGGAAGACCTCAAACGTTGACGTGCCATCGTACTTCGGTGGTTTGACGCGCGTCGATGTTGTGTCGCGTGCTGGAGCCTCGGCCTTGTAGTTCTTGAGCTTTTGACTAAGCATCCCTTCCACCATTGCATTTAGCTCCTTGGCGCTACCGTCGACCCTGTCTTCGAGAACGCTAGGCCGTTCCTCGACATTCTCCAGGGTTTCAACGCGTTGGCCGAGGTCCTCACAGAGCTCTTCCACCTTTCCACCGAGCTCTTTCACATCCTTCCCTACGCCAGTCAGTTGCTCGTCAATTTTCGCCGATAGCTCCGTCTTCATCTCTTTCAGCTCGGCAGCGAGGTTGTCGTTTGCCGTCTTCATCTCTGCTTTCAGCTCTTGTAAAAAGCTCACCAATGTAGCCTCCATCGTATTATCCCGCTTCTGACACCAGTGTGACTTTGGTGGGTGTAAAGTAAAGAAGACAGATGTAGTCGAGATAAAGAAACACTTTTATTTCCGTAAACAGTAACTTTGTACACTCGTTGCAACAGCAAGAAAGTCTACCGATTCACCGACAGCACGGCTCCGAATTAGTAACACAAAAAAACTGTCCCTTCTCACACTTTACCGTTATTTATATCTCCCAGGCACTATTCTGGAAACTTCAGGAAAGTTCAGTTATTATTGCGGTGAAATACAAAGCAGAAAATTCCAGAAGTCTCTATCCCTTTCTCTCTTCCGGCAAGCGCCCCAACAATGCGGCCATTCTCTGTCTCTTCCCTTCGGCTCCTTTGCGGTAGTGCCGACAATAATGCGATGGGCGACAATATAAACAATATAATATAATAATTTAATATAAAACAAAGTCAAACAAAAATAATAACAATAACTAAACAGAATAATAAAATACAACAATAACATTAATAAGAAACAAAGAAATGCCAATCAAACATTATGTGCCCTCATGTTTGCATGGATTTTGTTATGGCAATTTGCAGTCTGTAATCTGTAATGTTAGACAATAGCAGCATATACAGGAATGAGTTTATTCCCTGGTAAATAAAGTCTTGTAAGTGAAGTGGAAAATATTTTAAGACTGTTCCTCTCTATTATCACGCGCTGCACGCTAATTAAAGCCTGGGCATTTCCTCTGCTGCTCTCGCTGCTCTCATAAGCAGAACAAAGTTCACACACGCCACTGACTGGATTTACGCCTATGATTTCTGCAACTCTTTTAATGCACGAAGGGTTGTCTACTTATACGAGGGCCGGCTGAAGTGGGCCACCTGGTATATTGAGCAGATGAGGCTATGGCGTTGTCATTTCGTAAAACAAAATGTTCACCCTGTCAAGCTTATTGAAAGTTACAACGTAACGTATTTACGCTGCAGGTTCAGATCTCCGGCACTTCGGCGACGTTGATGTGATCAATTTTAAAAATAATTTTAAAAAATCATCCATAACCTTTTCTTGATGCAGCAATCTAGCACTAAATCATTTGGACAGATAGTTTCTCCTTAAGTGTCGTGGATTGTATGTATTGTCTCTAATTCTGCACTTAATATCCGTTTACTTTATTATTATAGATCACGTTTCAGAGTGCTGTCTTCAAATAACATTACACCTACATATATCTATCACAACAGAAAGAAATAGTCTCATATTTGCTAAGGTTCATTTTCGTTTCAACAGCGGCAGGGTTTACGTAGCTACTATGGACTATACAATGGGCAATCAGAGGAATGTCGACTCAATTGAATTCATAGAGGTTGAAGTGTTGCCTATCTCAAGAATAAAGGGGTAAACCTTTAATCACTAGCTGTTTTATGTATCAACATAACGTTAAAACAATAACTTTCTTTCCTCTGTGGTCGAGTGGTCAGCGTTCTGGCTTCGCATCCCAGTGGCCCTGGGTACGATTCCCGGAGTTGGGAATTTTTCTTTGACCAGAATAATTTTCTATCCCCATAGAGTCTGGAAATATGAATATGGGAGCGAAGGCGAGTGTGTTTAATGCTATAAATGATAGATATCAACGTTAAGAACCCCTACCGCTCAGAGAGTAATAACACAATTAGATATTAACTAATAAGTAACCATTATTATTAACTAGACAAAATAAAAGGGAAAGCTGGAACCAATTTGTAAGCCGACTAGAACGTGACGTGACGGGCGCCAAACGATTTGGGTTCAAAGTGTTCAAGAATCTCAAAGAAGAAGAAAATGACCGTGCAAAAATTAACGTATTAACAGGAAAACAATGGATACAATATTACACAGATCTACTATTTGATGAAGAGGTAACCACTACACAATGTGTGGACGAACAAAACAAAATAACAATGAAAGAACTAGAAGCCCTGAAAGAAGCAAAAAATAGAAAAGCTCCAGGCTGCGACAACATCAACATGGAATTATGGAAATATGGCGGGAAAAAGCTGAGGAATAGACTACTACAACTCTTCAATCTAATCTGGAAAGAAGGAAAAATTCCCGAAGAATGTTGTACGACCAATATAATAAACATACACAAAAAAGGGAGCAGACATGAATGTGGAAATTATAGAGGTATCGCCTTACTAACAATGGCGTATAAGTTATGTTCAGCAGTGCTGAAAAAGAAATTATACCCAAGAGCCGAAAAAATTTTAGGAGAAGAGCAAAACGGTTTCAGGAAGGGAAGGTCTTGTATCGATGCAATATTTACTATACAATAAATCTTAGAGAAAAGGTCTGAATATAATTTACAAAGTTGCCTACTGTGCCCAGATTACATCAAAGCTTATGACAGAGTACAACGAAATAAGTTATGGAAAATAATGGAAGAATATAAAATACCAGTCAATTTGATTAATGCTATTAAATCATTGTATAATAAAACAATAATATCAATCAACAAGGAAAGGGCGCATGTTAACAAAGGATTAAGACAGGGCTGCGGATTGTCACCAATACTGTTCGACCTATATTTAAATAAAATAATTGAAGAATGGAGAATAAAATACAAACCCAAAGGAATAGTTTGGAATAATACTAATATTGACACCATAATATTTGCAGACGATCAGGTATTACTAGCCGAGAATGAAACAGAATTACAAAAAGCAGTCAAACACCTAAATGAAGCAGGGAAAAAATATAACATGAAAATTTCGGGAAAGAAACCGAAGGCAATGGCAATGATAGGAAGAGAACAAAACAGAATAAAAATCGTTATCGGGGAAGATATAATCGAACAAGTATCAACATTTAAATATTTAGGCTCTAAAATATCAATTTGGAACACAAAAGCAGATATTGAGGAAAATATAGAAACCTACAATAAACTAAATATATGCATTAAAAGACACTTCTGTAGAAGTATGAGAAAAAAAGTCAAACAAAGATTACATAATATTGTGTCCAAAGCAGCACTAAAGTACTCTTGCGAAACATGGGTCCTACGATCTAGGGAAAAATCCAGATTAGAAGCAGCCCAAATGAGATTTTTACGACCACTATTGGGAGTAACAAGATGGGACAGAATGAGAAATACTGATATACGAGCACAACTTATGGAAGAAAATATAATTGAAGAGATTCAACGATATCAGAAAGAGTGGAAAGACCATGTTTTAAGGATGTCCCCTTCGAGATACCCACGGCAAGCTTTATTTTACAGATCTTCTGGACGGAGAAACATTGGACGACAACGGAGAAGATGGAGCGACCAATTTATTTAGCCTCGGAACAGGTCTAAAGGCCTAAACCTTGTCAGGAAGAAGAATAAGATATTTCTTAAGTCAAAGCCCCAGATATGACCAAAGAAATTATAGGGGCTATAAAAATATAACAAAACAAACAAAGCTTTCTAAAATGTCAAATGATATTTGAAAATGACTTAAAAGCCCAAAGCCAAATGCAAAATGTAGATTCATAGAAGAAGAATGTGTTGTATTCTATTTTTTATTGCTTTTTTTTTTGGGGGGGGGGGGGAGCGGTAGCGAGTGGTTTGTCCTCGCATTTGTTAAAAATGTCAAACGAAGTTCAATAAATTTGTCAATTCTAAATGAGCACGAGAGTATATCAAGTATACAAAGAACTGCTCACTCTGGTGAAGTATACAAATACGAGGGTGAATCAAAAAGTAAGTTGCACTTGCTCGCCACAAGTGCACGCTGTGTGTCGCGATGGTGGCCAATTTGTAGCAAGCTACAGTAACTGCTGACACATCCGATAGGTAGGGTGGTGTGGTATCCCGTCGTATTGTGTGAGCAGAGCAGGCCTGGCTCAATGGCATACCAACTGGATATTCACTCCAAATTGGAGGTGCATGCAACAATCAGATTTCTGTGGGCTAAACAGCTCAGTTACATGGACATTCATTGTGAAATCACTGCTCTTTTGTGCAAATTTTCACCGCAACACCTCACATGGCCCACCAAACGTCGTAACTGCTACAGCGATTCAATTGGTTTTTACTAAACCCAGTTTAGGAAAAGCTTTCGCAAGAAGCTTCTGTGCGACAGCGAAACACAGATTATACGAACAACATCACTGATAATGCAAAGGCCGCAAGTTCTTTTAAATCAGTATTTCCACAAAAGTGATACATGTATTTAATAGCACTCCAGAAACTGTCAGATTCAGGCATGTTCTTTATTTCACACAGAATATCACTTATTCCGAGTTTTCTCCATTGATCATCAATTTTCTGAGCACTGCTTTCTTCATTGAGATTACCAGATCTAGGCACACTGGCAACAAGAGAATAAAGGGAAGAAGGATTAGTATGATATAAAATTGTTGCCTTAGAGGGGTGGAGACAGGCCATGAGGGCAAACGTGGTGTCACTATTTGTAATTTGTTTCATTTCGCTGGTGTGACAAACCAGTGAAAAAGATATTTCGCCGGTATTGAAATTATCGTACACCCCCATAATTATCGTACGGGTTGGCAACCATTGTACAAACATTATAATTATCGTATGCCCCCATAATTATCGTACGATTTGGCAACCCTGACTGGAGGTGATCTCTATACATCCGGAATCGAAAAGTTGGTTGCCCGATCCGATAGATGTTTGCAGTCTCTTGGGGACTATGTGGAAAAGTGAACTTACATTGTATGTTGCATAGTTGTGTTGCCTATGTGTATGTGGTTTGATAAATGGCCATAACTTTAAGGTGCAAGTTACCTTTTTGATTCACCCTCTACATCGGCAGCAGTGCTATATTATTTGTCTGCTATTCGACCAATTCTGGCTTATCGTGGGAACAGATTCTTAGTCCTTATTGTTTTAGGAACAGGTATCATTGATTTGATGTCTACCAAAAGCGTCCTGCCATCTCATACATTAGCTTATGTGACAGATACGATTGTACTTGACACGGTAAATTCAAGTCCTCAGTAATCTGTAATTCTGAGCAACTGGTAATTACAATCACTTAATGATTTCTTATAATCAAATTTGTAAACTGAAGCCATAATACTCGTTTGCATTGACCCGCTTGTAGTAATATAACTTTCAGATTATATTGCCTCTGCATTAGTAATGCGTGCGTGCATGTGCGAGAACAACGTAACCCAAAACCAAGAAACCGATAGATAACAAACTTATAATTTAAGTTCAGCGCCTTCAAAAGACGTTCCCTCCACTCTAAACTTCCCTATACAAAATAGATTTTGCGAAATTCCGGATTTTCTCAGAAACGGCCTTAACGATTGTTATAAAAATACTATATCTTTAAGATATTTGTATAACACATAAAATGTGTATCTTGAATATTGTGGGAATAGCCTGTTAAAGTCCTTTCATTCCAAGGGAATTTTGTATAACGGGTAATAGTTGATAGACGAAAAGTACTGTACAAAAATGCAGATTTCTTTAAAAAAACACTAAATTTATTTAAAACAAGTTTTTGTGGTAATAGCCGTTTCCGAGATATACGTTGTTAGTGGTCTGAATTTTCCAATACTTCATTTGTTAAAGTGCTGTCAATTTTTCATTTTTCTTACGATGTCGTGAAAACAATGTGGCGTTTCTACCACTATGTTTTAACTGTAACATTTGATTATCGATTCGTTTCATTTAACGAAAACAGACCAGCACAGAACTCCAATCCGCAGGAAATTTGGAGGAATAATTCCATTACTGAAGCTCCTCAGGCTCTGCCAGTTAATGGAGACATTAGAACACGCCAGCTTGGATACTCAATCTGCTCTAATACAAATTATTGCTAGCTATTCCTCTGATTAAAACAGCTGGCTTACATTCTTCAAGGAATTCAGATTGTATTTAAAGTATAAAATTCATATTTTAAATCCAGATATAAAATAAGCTAATTATGGCAAAAGTGAAGACAGTAACAACAACAACAACAACAATAATAATAATAATAATAATAATAATAATAATAATAATAATAATAATAATAATAATAATAATAATAATAATAATAATAATAATAATAATAATAATAATAATAATAATAATAATAATAATAATAATAATAATAATAATAATAATAATAATAATAATAATAATAATAATAATAATAATAATAATTAATATATATATATATATTAGTGCCCAAAAGTTTCACACAAGCACACAAATGCTGGCAGGCTGAGATTTAGCCCAAGTAATTTTGCTGCGTGTCCACCCCGTTTATGGCTTTACCGCAAAATGTATTTAGGGGTGATAGTATTCGGATGGAGTATGGATAGGAGGTAGCATGTTTCTCCTCGACAGTTGTCTGTAAGGGTGTAGCTGCCCTTCTCCACCCTGGGTTTGAATTTAGCTTGGATGGGACTCATTTTGAAGTCAATCTCTTCTTGGTTGGATTAATAGACACGGAACTCGGATTTAGCTGCCACAAGCCAAGCCGGATACCCAGTTCGCCTGAAGGGACGACTTCTGAGATCCCAGCGAGGGCACTCTTATGCTGAGGCAAACTGTCATAAAATTTTGCAGTCCGGCACCTAATTTATCTTCCACGCATGGAAGGAAGTAGTCTCACCTGAGAAGCGGCCAATAGTCTATGGACCAAAGTCCCCTATTCTAAGCTGCGAGCGACCATGCCACAGATCTCGAGGGTGTAAAGCATCAGGGCCATGATCAAGGATGAATAAGGTGTAACTTGAAGGAACGGGCATACCTAGGTCCCCTACGCCCAAGCGGACGGCTCTCAAAAGTGCTCTCGAATACTTGGACCTTTACCCAGTTTCACTTCCAGGTAGGTGACTGAAATACTTTCAGTGAGGGTATTTTCCCCATTTATCATTCCCTGCACTCCTGTCAGCGTTCATCGTGCAACTATTTTAAAAAGTAGTGGTACTCTTGAGAATATGCGACATAAATATATAAATTACTTGATACGTCTGAAGAACAGTTTGTAACCTATGACAGAAAAACTGAGTTAAAGTGACAATTTCATCTTAAGAAGACTGTAATTTAGATCTACTAATTCTTACTCTGTGATGCTCAGTTAACAAAACCTTCATAATTTACTTTAATGAAAAACGCCTGAATAAAATATACTTGATAATAACATACTATTTAGTTCTTCAGTATAGTGACCATTAAGGTACGCAGTCTGCGTGTCAAGTGGCATGGTTTTTTTTTTCCCAGTTCTTTCACACGAAGCATTAAATCTGCTAAAACGCAAGGTCAATACTATTTATTGGCCCTGACTGCAAGCTCTGAGCACCAGTCTCACCTTCCAGCAGGCTACTTTCACAAACTGGGTCATAAATAACAGAGCAGGAGTATTCATTTTGTAAACAATGCAAAACTCCAAAAGTAAATAGATTACCCCGGGTAATATATCGCTTTACCCCGCTTGGGTACAAAGATTAACTGTCCATTCACTCATATTTGAATAGTACAATACTATCAAAGTAGTGTAATAGAAAATAAAATCTGAACATGTATTGGACTGGAGGTAGAATTGGAACTGGAAAATTCAATGCCACAGTTTCGGTTCTACCTCTGAAACATTGTCCACACATGGCTTGTGTGTTTAAAAACACCAACAGTATGTTTGTTGTAATGAATAAATAATATATTGGAATGATAACTGTTATTGAAGAACCTGAATCCATACTTTATAAGCAATAATATGCTGCTTCTATACATGCACAGGCACGCATGCACCCAATGTGACACGTACGTAAGTATTATTTTGCAGTAGTTTGATTAAATTGCCTGAGATCCCAATTAAAGTATAAGGGATTAGGGTTTCTCCGAGATACACATAACGATGATTCCGTTAAAAAGAGCCGCTGCAATTTGCGGATTGTTCGAGTAGTTTTAGCATGCGTTTTCAAAAACTACTTAAATACATACATTTTTCAGTAGTTTAATATAATCATGGTGGAAAACTTAATTTTCTGCATTCAATTGATGTGACTTAACCTACCTGTGGATTTGGCCTATTTCACTGCACGTGCGAGCATGAACTATATTAAATCCTCTAATTGTTCATACATTCATTATTGCGAACATATTATAAGAGTTGAATGTTACCATGTAAACCATTCCTCCCTTTTTACTTTCTCTACAGCTAAGTAGAAGGTAGTATTGTGTTCCACCCAAAAATTCGATGTCGAGATTTCATCGGAAATACATTTTTGAGGCCCCCTGAATAAAAAAAGAGCATTTTTACGAAAAGGTCGGGGTATGTGTGCGTGCGTGCGTGTGCGTGTGTGTGTGTGTGTGTGTGTGTGTGTGTGTGTGTGTGTGTGTGTGTATGCGTGTGTTAGTGTGTATGTCTGTCAGTCTGTGGACAGCATAACTCAAAAACGAAAAGTCGGTTAAAAACCAAAGTTGGTATTTAGGTTTAATGTCTTTCAAGGATGCGACACGAAGATTTTGAAGAAAATAGCCCTACCCTAAACTACCCTTTACATGGAAAATTTTTCGAAAATTTTTATTTTCTTGAAAATGGCTCTTAACGATTTTGATTAAAATGTCATATTTTTGAGACATTTTTATGACAAATGAAATGCATATCTTGAATTTTCTGGCTATGGCCTCTGTAGTCCTATTTACTCTGTGCGACTTTTGCATAACTGGTAAACAGAGATAGACCAAATCATACTACACACACGCACGCACGCACGCACACACACCCACCCACACACCCACCCACCCCCACTCCCACCCCCACACCCACCCCCACACCCACACCCACACCCACACCCACACACACACACACACAAAGTAGATCTTGCTAAAATCACAATTTATGTCCGAATAAATTTTTTTTGTAGTGAACCATTTCGGAGATATTCCTTGTTATGTGTGTGAATTTCGGAAAACTTACAAACTTTCGTGGAATGGAACATCGTTCATTTTTTATGTTAAGTGTGCAAAGAGAACGGAATCTCAGAGCTTTAAAATATTTAACTATCGCACAAACCCTACTGTATTCTAATATTCACCTTGCGCCTACAAGAAATGAGCAATAAGATAATTTGTACAAATGTTTATCTCAACTAACACGAAGAAGATGTACGAATAAGAGTTTGTAAGAATGGTTAGTACAAGAATAGAGAAAGTAATGTGAGTGCAGCACATCAGAGTTTTATTTGTTAACGTTTACGTTGTACGGGGTCTAACAGTAGTAAACTCGAAAATTGATAGCTCAAATTTGGTGTCATGAAAAATTATTTTTTGTGCCATTGTTTTAATTATTGAAAAAATCGTATGTACTGCACTCACATTAGGTACTTTCTTTACTCACTTTTGTAAACTATTTGTACGAATGATCATTCTTCTAACTCCTTCATGTTAGTCGAGATAAACATTTGCAGAAAGTATCTTATTGCTAATTTTCCTGTAGGTGCACAGGGAATATGGGAATAGAGTAGGCTTTTAAGAGCACAACTGGTAACTATGCCTTTAAAATTCTATTCTATTTTAATGGCTAAGAGACAAAAAATAGAAATAAAAAATAAGTTTTAATATGCGGATTAAAAAGTAACAAATAGTTTGTTCGAGCCCCATACAGATTGTCCTCAAAATGTTTGATTGCGAATTTTTAATAGATATAAAAGTACTTGTAAGATTTAAAACGAAACACGTGGGGCGCATTTAATAGATTAACACCTGAATAGTTCACTTAAGTCACAACAATGTTATTGCACTGCAAATGATATGAATTGTTGCGAGTTTTCTTAACCATAGCAACTATTATTATATATTGCATGCACCCCATGTTTTTTGAGTTTAAGTATTTTTGAGGTACTCTGTTACTGGTTTGAGTTTTGAAGTACTTGTACTTTTCTCAAGTGCGAACACGTTTCTTCTGTCGAGCTCAAGCTAAGGGCATGAAATTTCAAAGCCAACACATAGTGGTACGTTATTTAAATGTCTTACTCACTAATGTATCCTTCTATATCTACACGAAATGTGTTAACGTCAGTTGAAAGTTTGCCTAAAATAGAATAATAAGCTGTTTTAACAATAGTTTGTAGAAGAGGAATGAATATATGAATATATGTGAATACAACATCAGAGTTTTTCGAAAAAGAATACTACAATGAACCTGAATGGGAAAAAAAAAAAAAAAAAAAAAAAAGGAGACGGAAAGAACATTACCTAGCCTTTATTTTTCGTTTAACGTTAAGCACACGCTTTTATTGTTTTCAGCTGTTTTATTATATTTAGCCTTTGAATAACGTGTATTCTTAACAAATTCATGTTGTTCTCATTTTAGTTTCAAACAATGGGCGATATGCTCTGAGAATTTCGTCACGCGCGATGTCATTGAATGAAGGGGAAACCTAATAATTTGTTGGTGACAGTTGAATCGTTTCTCTTGAAAACAAATGACAGTTCCCGAGGCTTTACGGTATGCTACTTGGTTCTTGCTTGCGTAATCACGCGAAATGTTACATTTCGGATCATCGAAGCGCGATATGGTATTTCCGCCCCTTGACCTTTCCAAAAATTAAACAAGAGTTTATAGGCATTACAACCAAAAAGTATATGACATACTAGGTAAAAGGGTACACTAGTGGCGTATGGTGAAAATTTATGATATGAAAGCTATTGATGAGAAGAGTAGACATGGCCAAAAATTACTTGGCTCTACCTTCACAACCTGTCAACCATTCTACGACATAAATGTCCCATAAGAGTTTTTTTTTTTAATTTTTGTCTTCAAATTCTCTAAAGCTGAAGTTTCCCTATCTTCTTCTACGATTTACTTCTGTTTTACACAGGTAAATGGAGAGAAACCTGGATTCAAAATTTCACACACAACACAGCACTTTCCCCACACACATTTCACTACTCCCTGCTACATTCATGCTCTCGCACAAGCAGTTTGCAGTTTCAAAATTACTTTCAGTAAGTGCTATTCTTAATCACCAAAACATGAGCAATTGTCTTCAGAAATGAAATTTGTCAAAAAAGCATAACATTAGAAATGTCTGCAACATTATATAATAATAATAATAATAATAATAATAATAATAATAATAATAATAATAATAATAATAATAATAATAATAATAATAATAATAATAATAATAATAATAATAATAATAATAATAATAATAATAATGGTAATGGTAATGGTAATGGTAATGATAATGATAATGATAATAATAATAATAGTAATAATAATAATAGTAATAATAATATCATGTATTAATGTATTATTATTATTATTATTATTATTATTATTATTATTATTATTATTATTATTCACAAAGAAATAAACTGACTTGATTTTCTTTCCTAACCTCCAAAAAGCAGTAGCCTGGTTATCCATAGGGAGATAATAAGCAAGAAAATACCTTGCTTCCGCAAAACCAGATTATATCGACTGTGTATCTAAATATCGACCATCAGCAAACACTCCATGCCATCTGTTGGATTCCAGAAAATACTTGCAAAAGTGTCTTCTATTTGCCAATACGCGCACGCTGTTTGAAAATTATATTACTAAATTGTCCATAAGGGTGTCTTTAATAAAGATATAGAAATTAATGCATTATTAAAAACTTCAAACGGAAGCGAAGTTTCCCTTGGTTCCATGGAATAAACTTTCCTGGGTTATACCCAATGTCGTTAGCTTAGATAGTGATTTTATGTAGAGAAGAGTGAAAATTTATAATGCTGCTTTACTCTCGGACCATTTAATTTGACAAAGATAAGAAAACCAGACTGTAGTATCGTGTTCTTTCTGCATATTAAACACTTTTCTCTTAGTAAAATAGATTGTTGAGGGTTTAAAAGTGGACACGAATACTTTTTGAGCAGCTGTATACCCCTTTCTTTCGAAACACAAGACTAGTCATGCATAACACTTAACGCTGTCAATCAAACCGAAGAGGAACATTAACTCACAGTGGAGTAACAAGCACGAAAACATAATCGTAAATGATGTCAAACCCAATGTCGTAATCACTTTAGCAATGACTTATGTATTGACACTGATGGCATTGAAAGAAATATTGTTCTTATGAGGTATAATCTGTGTTGTATGCACTTTTGGAACATGCTAAACTCCAATACTACGTTAAGTATTCAACTTTTCGTTTACTCTCTCACACGCACGCACGCACGCTCGCACGCGCGCACGCGCACACACACACACACACACACACACACACACACACACACACACACACACTTCAAAAAATGCCTTTGAGGAGTTCTTGTATTTTCTCTACGGCTTATCCACCTAAGCAAGCTTGCACTCCACCCAAATTTTTATACCCAGGTTTCACCGGAGGAGCAGAAAAGGGAACAGGTCTTGTATAGGTACTATATGCTTTTTAATCAGCATGAAATCAGAAACTGTTACTTTAGGGTTATTTTAAACTCCATTTTCTCGGCTTTTCATTTCTAGGCACTTTCTCATTCTGAAATACTTCCACGCGAAATATTTGCAGTTTTCGGTATATCAATGAACTTTTGTCAACTTGTAAATAACAGGATTAAAAGTGCGATAGTTTTTGTTAGCATGCCTAGTTGTAGCATTATTAAACAATAATATTCAGTCAAATTTTAAACAAAAATTGTGTCATATTTAACATTTTCTCCCAGGTTAGTACGATGACAAATTTTCTCTCAAACTTATTAATATACTAATAAAGAAGTTTATTTATACAATTTTATTTTCAAAACAGTAAAACAAATCATAAAAAACACTAATAAATTTCTGAAACTGATTTTAAAATACGCATATAGTTCGTGAATACATTTCACTATGATTGCTGTATTAAAATTTCAAGCATACCGACCTGACATTAGATTTCAGAAATGCTATAAATGAGTACTTATCTATAACCAATTTGAAAATTAGTGTCTGCTCATACTGTTAAAACTTGAAGAAATCTATGCAACAAATTAGACAACATAATTCTAACCAATAATCACAGTAAAGCAAGAACTTGTTTCCAGCAGCATTCGATTGACAGTCAAGGACATTCGACTGTCAATCATAAACGAATAGAAATATGATAGGCTTTGCTGTGAGTCTCATGCAGGTTGTGTTTCAAATTAAGTCAGCTCTTCTGACAAATTTTCTTCAAGTAGGTAACATTAGAGATGGAATTTTAAAGGAATTCCTGACTTGACCCTCTAACATATGAGGCAAGGTTTGAACGGCTTTCACCAAAATAACAATGCGAAATGTTTTGCTAAGAGAAATTAGCGGATGTCATCATTTGTTCAGCATTTTTTGCCGAAGAAGATACGAGATGTCAAGGTGAAGTATCTCTTGTCTTTAGAGTTAAGAATCTCCTTTAAAAAACAAATATAATGATGACATAAGAGTAGCGACAGAATGGTAATAGGGACTTCTAGTTGGAGAGGACAATCGAAGGAAAATTCTAGACAGAGAGTATAGACAGTTTCTAAGAATACGACCAATCGTGATTTATCAACCAAGTCCACCTCTTCCTTGCTTCCTCTTTTCGGATTTCTTCTTCATCTATACATATGAAACATTTTCTTTGATATCTGTTCTTTCCCAGAATCGTTTTGCCATTCACCGCACCTGAAAGCAGTTTCTTTTCAGTAGATGTCCCAAATGCTTTTTTTTTTTTATCTGATTCTTAAGCAGTTTCAGCATTGTTTTTCCTTCCCCTCATTTTCTTAAACAGCTTCAGTACATCTGGTCTATCTATTTCACGCACTCCATTCTTCTACACATCAACATTTTCAATACTTCCAGTATTTTTCTTCACTTCATTGCAACGTTAATATTGCAGCACTATACTTTTCATAATGTTTCTTTTCCTATTAAAACTGCTTATGCTATCCTTTACTTCGATATCCTGACAAGTGGCCACAACCTGGTTCTACTTAAGAGTGCATCAGGTTGCCAATTATTCCTTGCTTTATTTTGAATGTTTAAGTGTCTCTTGCTTATCCCCCCTAATAACCATAGTTTTATCTTCTTTAAACTTGTCTTCACAGCGTATACTCGTCATCGTTAACATATGCGCTCACCAGCATGTTTTTGTTTTAGAATATGTTATTACCCCTATTAGCAGTGTCATATTAAAGAATCTTCGTCTCCTAAGCACGGTGGGAGCGCAGCTGCTTACCAAGTAGGAGACCCGGGTTCGATTTCCGCTACCAGCGTGGAGATTTTCTCCCACCGGGAGATCTGGTCCGGGATGCACTCAGCCTCAATAGGAAGGGACTACTGAAAAGTAACGGTCCCACGTTGCGAAGACCGCCTACCTGGTCGGGAAGAACCGGGGTGTTGACCACGTCCCACCTTCAGTGCTGCACCCCATTTGTGACGCGTGTGGTGGGCAGAGGTAGGGGACACAGCAGCCGGGCGGTAGGCCTTGGCCCGGAAAGGACTTTTGCACCGCGGGGTTAGTTTTTTGGGAGTTATGTAGAGGAATAAGCGTTTTAAGAATAGTTCGTAAAAGAGCAGAGGAAGTTATGTGAGTGCAACACATTTTTTAAAAGTTTATGATGGAATGAAAATATGTTTTGTAGTAGTAATACCACAAGAGGGTTTCATATGACGATAATTTTCTGAGCGCGAAGCGCGAGAAAACTTATCCCAAATATGCAAACCTCGAGTGGTATTTTTTTAGAGTATTCCGGTCCCTCCCGTCCGGTTATGTGGTCTTCGCAACCAGTACTCCTCTATCTACTTCACGTTAATCGAGATCAATATCTCCAGAAATTATCTTTTTGCTAATTTTCTTGTACGTACAAGGGCAAAATGGGAACACAATAGACTTTAAGAGACAATCAAATCTTTTAAGAGCTGCTCGCTATGTGACGGCTTGGACATTCCATTAGCTGCATGGCCAAGAGATAACGTGAATAACTACCTCCAGTTTGAGAAAACCATAAGTATTGCAAAATTCAGTCAAATAACAAGTAATATTTTCGAAATGGTTCAAACCACAAAAAAAAAAAAAAAAAAAAAAAAAAAATGCATGAGACAAAGTGATCTACATTTTTGTGTAGTACGATTTTGGTATTTCTTACAGTCTACCAGATACGCAAAAGTCCCCAAACTATAGGGGCTTTCGAGGACGTTCCCCGAACATTCAAAATATACAATTCATTTGTCATAAAAATATGCTACCTACAATATGGTATTTTAATCAAAATCGTAATTTGATAGAATCAAAATTTTCGATAATGTTCCATGCGTGGTGTAGTCTGGGGGTGGGCGATTTTCTTGAAAATCTTCGTATCGCAACCTTGGAAAATACTGAAAATAATGACAAGATTGCTATTTAACCCACTTTTCGTTTTTGAATTATGCTGTTCATTGACAACCTTTTTCTAAAAACGCTTCTTTTTTTAGAATTAGGGGGTCCCAAAATATGTATTTGCAGTGAATTCTCAATATTACTTTTTTGGGTGTAATGCAATACTTCTGCAAGTACGAGTTGAGAAAGTAACAATGGATTACATTAAAGATGGAGGTTGTTTCTAAAACGCTTACTTTCTTCCATATGACATTACTCCAAATGTATTTCACATAGTGGGTGAGTGGTCAACATAAGTAAATAAAAATGTTATAGCTCAAATAATATGTAAAAGAGTGTCTCAATTACTTTAATTTAAATAATCATAAACGTTTTTGTTGATTTGCCAATATTTTGCCTGGATGTACATATAATAAAAACGTTAGAAATACGCCCTGAAATGTTAGCAATACATGTTTTCAGTATACAGTATGAATCTATCATACGTTAGTTCATGGTTGCACCTTACAGATAATAGAATGAGGCGATAAGGCATAGACAAAAAATGTTTAGGTTATTTCAAGTTTGTAGAAAAGAAGTGTGTCAATACAGAAGCTCAAGCCTGCGAAAATGACGTGGGAATGCTTCACGGAAGATGTTCCACTTCTGCATCCACTGTCAGTACGGTAGCATCTTACACGTCTAGCTATGTGAAAGTTACGACAGAAACTTTCCCCCCGAAAGCAATTTAAGGCATGAAGTCGCGTCAGAGAGAAAATACCTTCTTTGGTGTGGTTCATCGACTCAACGCTCACATGTCCATGTCTTTGGGGAAGATTTGCATAGCGTGGTAAATGACCTAGCTAAACTTTTTCTAGTACATATTATTGAAGTTGAGAGATGACTTGTTCTGAAGCCCTGAGTTCAGCAGTGGAATGCTTCCTAAAATAATTTGCATTAAAAAGAGCTGCTTGAACTACGGGAAACAAGCGAAAATTCAGGAATGATGGTGTGACTACTCGTATTTGGATCAAGCGACGTGACAATGTGGAGATTCTAGGAGTAAAATAAACGATTATTCAACTCGTGCATTAACCCTTTCTGCCCTGGTGATTCCATTTGGAATCATAAACTTCCCTAGCTTGTGAAACGCATCCTTTATGCCTGACGACTCCAAATGACATCGCGTGTTATAGTTTGATACTCTGCCGTCAGATTGCAGCAGCTTCCAAAGCCATCTTATATACAGCTGTGTGCTGTGGCTGTGTGCTAGAACCTCCCATTGTCCATGAGTATATGCATGGTGTGCCAGGACTCGTAGACATATAACTTCATATAATAATTATAGGTAAGTAAGATGTGTTTTTATTGTAATTGAGCATTCATATAAGTTCTTTAATTATTCAGTAGTAACATTAGATGTTCTGGTTAATCATAAATAAACTCCTAACCTAAAAATTTGGCGCGAACTTACAATGAGTCCATTTGGCATCATTGGGACGCGCGCATGGTAGCTTACAATGAAGTGTTTAGTGGCATCAGTTTCACTGAAGTTCTTTGTAGTTATAAATTTTGCTATTGCAATAACTATAGTTATTTATCTTATAGTAAGATCTTAACTGTTAACTGGTTTAGGCAACAATTGTATGAATAAATAATAATATAGCCCAATTAATTTCAAGGTACTAAATGTCAGATTTTTTTTTTTTTTTTTTTTTTTTTTTTTTTTTTTTTTTTTTTTTTTTTTTTTTTTTTTTTTTACATAGGCAATGCAGAAGGGACTGACAACTGAAGAAATTCTATTGCTGTTAGAGGGTGACTTATCCGATGTGGAGGATGAATTTCCAATGGATTCGGAGGATGAGGATATTGCCACCAAAACTGGCCTCGAGAGTACTACAAATGCTGATACCTTGGTTCAAACTGTCTTAGACACCAAAACAAGTTCAGGAGAAGTCTTGACACTAGATTGTTTCAGCATGCCTGTGGAAATTCACTGAAATTCAGGTATTTATACAGATGATGATGATGATGATGACATACCACTCAGTGTACGCCTTCAGCGGAAAAATACAGGCGAAACATCAACAAAACAAGTCAAGACTTTGCTTTGGCGCCACAAAAATATGGAAGAAATTGATGTACCTTGCAATACTGCATTTTCTGACCCCACAGAAAATATGACTCCTTTAAGCTACTTTGAAAACTTCATTGATAATAACATCTTTGAAAATTTGGTTTATCAGACCAATTTATATTCTACACAAAAAACAGGAAAGTCATGCGATACATGCTTGGCAGAAGTGCGCCAATTTATTGGAATGCACATCCTAACTGGAGTTATACAGATGCCCAGTTATAGGATGTACTGGGCTGATTTTCTACTAGATATGCTCCAATTACAGATACAATGTCACGTGATAGGTTCTGGAAATTAAGAAATTATTTTCATCTAAATAACAATGACGACATGGTTCCAAGGGAGCATAAGAAATATGATAAACTTTTCAAAATTAGGCCGTTTGTGGACTCGCTTAGAAGCAACTTCTTGAAAAAAAAAAAAAAAAAAAAAAAAAAAAAAAAGCAAAAACAAGTGAAGCATCAGCCACTGATTGATTTTGTGTGTGACATTGCACTTCCGAAGAAAGGAACTACTCATACAAGAAAAAGAGGACGCCCATCTTCAGACTCTCCACAAACAACACCACCAAAAAGAAGGTTCAAATCTGCACATCCAGTTCCTGATGTGCAATATGATGGTGTGGGCCACTGGCCAGAATATATTTGTGACAAGTCCAGGTGCAAAATGTGCATCAAGAGCTATTCAAGAACAAAATGTGGCAAGTGCAATGTTGCCCTGTATCTCAATAAGGACAAGAATTGCTTTAGAGCATTCCACATCAAATGAATATTGTGTATGTCATTGTGTGAATTGTTACTGCAAAAGACAGAACTAGAACAATTTAAAACATATTTTGTATGTTCATTAAGTAGTTTTTTTCATCTGTATAACTAAGAGCTAAAATCATAGTTTGATAAAACATGTTAATGTGTTATGTATGGTTTTCTTTGACCCTTGTTGATGTCCCAATGATGCCAAATGGAATCATTTCAAATTTGATATATTGAAATTGAATTTTATAAAAATTTTTGTATTTTCTCCTTTTCTGAGTCATAAAGACAAGATAGAGCTACAGAAATATTTTTTTCATTGGCACAAAATAATTCAGGTCAGAAAGGGTTAAGCCCCTGCATGTGCATTGTTTTCGTCATAGTGATAAAATAACCATAGACTTATTCTCAAACTGGCATATCATTCACACAACAGCCATGACATTTTGGCAACATGTTATGGTTATGGGAATGCTAGATGTCATTGCTTTGCACATTTGATATTTCTATTTGCAAATTACGTTCCCTTACTGGGGTTCTTTTTGGGGTAATCTGTGTTAGGTATATTTAGCAAAGGCTATTGCTAAGTTCTACTATAAGACTTAGGTTTTTGATAAATATTAGGATGAACCATTTTCTTCTGCACAAGAAACCTAATGATAACACTTGCTCTCCTCAATGTCTTTTATTCAAGTTTGGATATTTCGCGATCTAACAAAAGCAATATCACACTTATCTACCGTTATTGCATTTTCTTTGAAGGTAAAGCTCCAAAATTCGTGATGTTTGCTTATTACATGCTTTCACAGATTAGGTAGGTACCACGAAGATAATTCTCTATCAACACAATTCTCTTTGCAGACCAATGAGATACCTATTTCCGCTTCCTCTAGTACGATGGGAGTCGAGCGATTAACTTCTTCCTAGACGCAGGATGTTGACAAATCTAATAAGAAAACATTTTGTTCTACTACAAGGATTAATCTCATTGATCTGTTCCGATCTGAAGGAAACTGTCCATCTCTTCTCTAATTATTATTAATGGACTTTGCACTCTTAACATACATCCCAGAGATATAGTGGAAACGGTTTAATGGCAGTTCCCAAGTTTCAAAGTGGCCGGGTTTACACTTAACTGAAGCAGTACCAACGTGACAATGGAAATTACTAGTTTCAAGTCAGTCAGTAAATTAATCTTGTTTTGAAACAACACAAATTGATTAAAATATTTTCCAGCCCTACATTTATTGCAAAAACAGTAAGTGTGGAACTCTTATGGAACACAACCGCATATATCCAACCCAAGGAGTATTTGCTTCACATTACAGTTGACGTCCTACAAGATGACTGTATCGCCAACCTAATAGCTGTAATTAACTCTAACTAGGGCCACGTCTTTACCACACGTATATTTTAGGAGCAGTTTTTGGTATTGTCAGAATGTCACCAAAAGCAACCATAGAGCACTGTAATGGAGTAAATATGTCACCGGTGACTTTTGGTAAACTTCAATAGCTTGCGTTCTCTGCACTGCAATGCACGGGCACAGCTATGGTCTTTGTAACTGGTAAAGAAAACTGAATGTTCACAGATTTGAGCTTTTTTTTTTTTTTTTTTAAGAATGATGCAGTACAACAAATACCATTATTTGAATTAAAACTCGTGAAAACGGCTTTACCATAAGGCTTCCTCTCAGGAGAAGAAAGAATAAAAGAAAATGTAAAAATTCCTAGCTTTAAAAGAGGAATCGCAAACTTTCAACCATGTCCGTTAGTACGTGTATTTATGAATGTGTACACATGCAATGCAGACTATTTCGGTAACGACTAATGGTGCGATAAGGTAATATTGCACATTTCACTGAGATCTACTTTTTCTTGTTTTAAGCTTTTGTCTATCTGCTATGATTTCCCAATTATTGAAAATAAATACAGTACAACACAATCACTTCAAAGAGGACCTAACGGGCTACCCACATAGAATTAAAGAAATGTATTTGGTGGAGATGCAAGTATCTTAAACATGTGGTATTTTAATCAAAATCGTTTTAGACAGTTTAGGCAATTGAGGAATAATGAAAATTACACCGAAGGCTTGAGATACGGCAATGTACGGACAAGAGAGTTATATTGACTGGGCAATCAGCAGTGCAAATAATAAGTATAGCTCGTAGTGAAGAAATTTACTTCTCGCAATTAAAAAATGTCAACAATTATATTCCTGAAACTGAGACTGTTTACTCTAGCCATTTAATCTGAGTTCCTAAGACATTGTAAGATAGTTCAAGATACTGTTAGTCTATGTAAGTGTTGACTTTCTATTTTTGCAAGACCAGCAGCATAACGCGAGAGGAGCCGGGGACTTTTCTGAGAAGTAATTGTTTCAACGGGAATGGATATCTATCCTTCATTTTATTTGCTTGTTGGAAACATTTATGCACAGATGAAAACAGATGCTTATTTAACCTCCATTATAATTTGTACAGTATGCATTAATTTTATTTGTTTTGCAGAAGTGGGTGGGTGGTGTTTAAGGGCCCGTCGACAGCTAGGTCATTTGGGCGTTTTGCAGAATGTTAAACGAATTGTCTGCAGTGCACTTCTTCATAGAGCAAAGGTTTATATAACAGAAATGCACTTGTGTACGCTTGATAAGAAATGTTAGCATGAAATCGTGATGGTCTGATGGTTTTCACCTCATGACCTTCCTGAGTCTGCTACCGGAAGCAAGCAAAGAAAGCATTACGAAGTGTGTGATACCAGCCGCTCAACAAAGCAAATAACCGCATTGCATATTATAATTTCAGGCAATGTTTAAGCATATTCGGTTATAATAGTAATTTATGCAACAAGGGACAATTTGTTTACTTTCACGGCATGAGGAAATGTTTCCGCACGAATAACAGTTCATAGTGTCATATTAATTTCAACTACGACTTGGATACATACTATGCAATTAACATTGTAAACTGTAGAAAATAAATAATTTAATAATTCAGTTTATAGCTAACATAAGCGACAGTGTTTATATATTATTGAGAGGTTAGCAATGATGTCCAACTTTGTTTCTTTGGAGGCGCTTACATAATTAGCTGCTATTCTCCACCCCACTCTTTCAGTCGGAGGGTGAATCATGCCTGTGGTGTTTAGACTCACAAGCAGTCAGTATCCAGTGACAGACACAATCAGGCGATTCCATTGCAGTTTCTAAGTCGTGCCTTGAATGTTCTGGGAATGTTCTCAGAAGACCATTCTGGATGATTTTTGCATAAATAGTAAGAGACACACAAAAGCTTACTAAATAAAAAATGTGGATCTCGTTAAAACACAAAATGTATGTCAATTACTTATTTTTTCTTTTGAGTGTACCATTACCAAGATATTCAGCATTATTTACTTGAATTTGCCAATATTTGCACTTTTTCTCAAACAGGAATATGTTATTCGTTTTTTATCTCTTAGCTTGTAAAGAGAATGGAATTTCAAAGGCATCGAATAGCATCCAGCTCTTAAAACATTTCACTGTCGCTTAAAGTCTACTGTATTCCCAGTCCCCTTGCGCCTACAAGAAAATTAGCAGTAAGGTAATTTCTGAAAAAGCTTATGTCGATTAAAATGTATATAGAGAAATAAGCATTTGCAAGAATAGTTTGTATAAGAGTGAGTATAACTCTCATATATTTACGAATAGAGTTTATCCAAATTGAACTATACTAAAAGTCTGTATCGCAATTACGTTACGCGACGATCACTTGGTGTATCTTCTAAGGCTATATTTCGACTTTGTCGCCCAATATTGGTAGACTTCTTAAACGTAAGCAGTACCAATGTCACTAATGAACAGATGTTTATCGCATAAGATTTGAAAGTGCTTTCGTAAATCAACCGGAAACCAACACGCCTCTGCAATACAATGCACGTGCGAGTGATAAAGAACGCCAAAGTCCGAGTATAGTGGAAGGAGGTAAGTCCAACCCAGTGACGTAGCGTGGTGTGTGGCCTTGGATATGCACTTTGAACTCGTGTTGAGGGTAGCATAGGTGAAAATGCTAAATTCTACAATTATTAGCAGATTTTGTTCAAACTCATATTAGACATAACACATACATGTATGGAATAACGTTTTTAGCTATTTTTCAGCACTTACCTGAAATGATGAAGGTTTCGAAATTTTGATAATTTTAAATATTATTCTGTTATAGATAAGTACTCTCAAAAGAATGCTGGGAACAGAAAAATTTTTAATGTCTTGGTTTATTGATAAACATTATTAACTTAAAAAAAAAATCTTTTTTAACAATTTTTGCAATTTTCATAGAACTTTATAATTCACTTACTGCTAAATGTTAAAATTACATAAAAAACAACTCCCATTTTGAAATTGCGGTATTACGTCCTTACTATATAAACTACGTCGTTGTGATTGCTCTCAAATTCTGCTCTCTTGCACACTCACAAAAAAATCTGATGTGTTGCACTCATATGACTTTCTCTACTCTTGTACTAACCATTCTTACAAACACTTATTCCTATATCTTCTTCGTGTTATTTAAAATAAACATTTTTACAAATTATCTTAATGCTTATTTCCTTGTAGGTGCAAGGGGAATATTAGAATACAGTAGGCTTTGTGCGATAGTCAAATCTTTTAAAGATGTGAGATTCCGTTCCCTTTGCACACTTAACATATAAAAAATGAACAACGATGTTCCATTTCACGAAACATTTAAGTTTTCCGAAACTCACACACATAACAAGGAATATCTCCGAAATGGTTCACCTTACAAGAAAATTTACTGGGACATAACTTGTGTATTTTAGCAAGATCTATGTTTTTGTACACTATGATTTGATCTATCTCTAACGGTTTACCAGTTATGCAAAAGTCGTCCAGAGTAAATACTACAGGGGTTATAGCCAGAAAATTCAAGATATACATTTCATATGTAATAAAAATAGCTTAGACAAAATTTTAATCAAAATCGTTAGAGACATTTTCAAGAAAATCAAAATTATCGAAAATTGTTCTATGTAAAGGGTAGTTTAGGGTGGGTCTATTTTCTTCAAAATCTTCGTGTCGCATCCTTGACAGACATTAAACTTAAATACCAACTTTGGTTTTTAACCTACTTTTCGTTTTTGAGTTATGCTGTCCACAGACTGACAGACAGACAGACACACACGGACTTTTTCTAAAAGTGCTTTTTTTATTCAGGGGGGCCTCAAAACATATATTTCCGGTGAAATCTCGACATCGAATTTTTGGGTGGAATACAACACTTCCCCTACTTATCAGTAGAGAAAGTAAAAAAGCGAATAGAGACTCAGCAGTAGAAGAGGGTATACATACTTTACAGTTCAAACCAAAATAAAGATGTTCCGTAAACCACTGACCCAAAAAAAGACAGAAATTTTGTGTTCATGTAAACGTTTTATCTACCTCTTGCGGTTTATAAAAAAATTACAAAAATCCGCAGATTATTCAAGACATAGATATAATTTATTTGCTGTGCAGGGGTAGTTTGGGTTGAGAGGTTTATCTTTAAAATCTTCGTGTCGCATCTAGAAAGATACCGCACTTCAATACTAAGTTGGTATATACTAATGGAAATTTTCATTTTTGAGTTTTGCTATCCACAGACAACAGGCGTACATGCAGATACACATACAGACAAGTGCACACTCAGCACACGGACCTTTTCCTAAAAGTTAGTATTTTTTAATTCAAGGACTTGACTCAATGGCAATTTGCAGAGCGGGATTTAGCATCCCGACCGAAAGCCGATCTTCTTTGCCTATGCCCACCGGAAGGATGGCTGAGGCGAACGGATCCGAAGAACGGCCGTAAGGTTGCACGACAGAGCAGTGGGCAGGGTCCCTACATTTTCCCAGTGAGAAGCACCCCGGCGGAGGTTTGTACTCCCAAGTGGGGTGCGGGACACAGAAACAGGCTGTCCTCCCCCTCGGGCTTGTACCATCCTTACTAGCCCTAACGTTATCCCCCCCCCCCCTCGCCCTCAAAGAACACAGATCCAACTCAATTCCATTCGCAGAGATAAAGATGCATGCATTCTTTTATTGATACGTGGGCATTTTCCATTAGGAGTTTGTCAATAAGGTCACAACCATCAACATGTGTGAACTCTGTACCCCATGCACTTGAAAACGTGAGTACTCTCGAGCAAAGAGAAGTCAAAGAAACCATTACCTCATTTGCAATTTTCAGGGAGGGGTATCTTTTCCTGTATTACAACATGGAGAACATTTCACATCTTCTTTGAACTTGGTTGTTTGCACCTTAAGCAACAAGAAAAAATAATCTATATATTGCACTCACAGTATTTTCTCCATTCACTCTTCTTCCCAACGCTTATTTTACCTCACTTGAATCGAGATACATTTGTAGAAATGGTTTTATTGAATATTTCCTTCTAGGTACAATGGGAATAGGGAATACACTAGACTTAAGCGACAGTCGAGTTTAAGAGTTAGTCACTATGTCTGCCTTTAAAATTCCGTTCTCTTTGCACAACTAGGAGGAGAAAAAATATATAACGACTTTCCATTTCAGAAAACTATGCGCATTTGAAAAGACAAACCAACAACAAGGAATATCTCGGAAATGGTTAACTCCTCAAAAAAAAAAAAAAAAAAAAAAAAAAATTACAGTGTGTACCTCAACGAGACGTACGGAAAGTTTTCTCTCTTACGGTTTACCAGTTATGAAAACGTCCAGAATGAAGAGAGTTTCAAGGCCTATTTTCAGAAAATTCAAGATATACATTTCATCGGTTATAAAATATCTTAAATATGTGGTATTTTAATCAAAATCGTTAAGAGCCATTCTTGATTCGAAAAACTTTCCATGCAAAGGCTAGTTTGGGGAGCGGGATTTTCTCGAAAATCGTGTCGCATCCTTTTCATTTTTGAGTTCTGGTAATCACAACACACACAGGACTGTTTCTAAAATCGCTTTTGTTTGTTCAGAGAACTTTAACACATTATTACCGGTGAAATATCGACATTGATTTTTCGAGTGAAATAGGTATAATTCTTTCCCTGCTTTACACTGTCGAGTTACACTTTCTCATCACTGTAGAGAAATTAATAATTTAGTAGCGGCAGCACTATATAGGAAAACATATCTGATAGGCAACATTAAAATTACTCCACTTTCCAGTCCATCAAGTGAAATTTGCGAGATTATGTGAATGTGATTACGTTACATACATTTTCTTTAGGCATAGCAAACACAACACTTTGTGTTTACGAGTAGCACAAAAGTAGTTATGTTCCCATTCGGCTTTGAAGTATCTTTTTGCCTTGCTACGCGACATGATTCTACCACTGACACAATTTGAAGGACTTGGCCTGATAGTTAACCGGTGCGTAGTAGAGTGGACGGGGTTAAAACTACTATGTAGGGGAAATGACACATTGTGTCCGTTCTCCTCCTCTATGAACTAGACGTACAATGCAATTTGAGGACAATATTCTACATACAATAATTGCAGAAGGGCGGTCGCACTCTAAGTTAACCATGTTAGCGCGTAGTAAGCAATAACTTCATCCCTTTCACCGTCAGCAGAAGTAAGGGCTAAGTCCGGTACTTTGGTTCCCGACTACAATTTTGTACAGCAGCTGGAATTCTGTTGGTCAGTATTATTAACTGATGACGCCGTATTTACCGGAAATTGACGGACTGTTTCAAACTCAATGAACAACCATGTATCGGACTACATCAATCCACATGCTGTTGGGCAGAAGAGTCATCAGAATATTGTTCTCTGAAAACATGGTCAGAATTACTTTAGGGCATGCCGCTTTCCAATATCTGCTCCCATCTCGGTTAAAAGGGCACATTTGTGTTTATCTATTACAGAAAATGTTATAGTTATATATCTACTACCGGAAAATGTGCCTCTGCATATTCGATGTCAAATGTGACTGTAACATGATGGAGCTCCTCCCCATTTCTCCCTGGGTATGCAGAACATCTGAACCAAGCTCCTCCTGCCGGATGGATCGAAAAGGACCTCAATCTTATCGATTTTACAAGTGTATGAAACACCTCTGAACTCATAATAAGTGTCAATTTCTCTTTTAGTAGCAGTATGTGAACTTCAACATGTACCAGAAACCTTCCGAGTGTGGCAATAATTCCTGCACTAATCTCTTAACTTTGCTGTGAAAATGAAGGTCACCCCACCTAGTCGCGTACCCTGAAAATTTTGCGAAGACATGCAACGTTAAACATAGAAATTATACATGAATAACCACGAATTTTGCTGTTCCAAGGAAGTGTATGCTTTCCGAACAACAAACATGGCCAGTAGATAGTTTCAGAGCCGCATTACTAAAGCATCTTTCCATAAACTTGAGTTAAACATACACACACATGACATTTTTCTCTTTGTTCTCATTATTAAATTTTTTCCCAATTCGACAGTAATTTCCTTTCTTAACTAGCTCTAACTTGTCACGGAATTAACGTGATTGGAAGGCCTATTAAGTACGCTTAATATAACACCACTTTCAAATTAATCCACAATTTGAACATTGGGTGAACAAATTCACTGAAATGCACTAAGCAACCACTGTTTCGCACCTTGAATGGACTGACACGTGGTGCATGCATTTCTCCGTATCTCACAGATTACTGTTATCGTCATGATAGCAGGCTATGTATTGAGAATACCTCAGCACCTCGCCTAGGCCATTAGAAGAACTAATAAAATCCTCTAGACGGTCCTGAAATCTCTGCAGAAGCACGCCATCCGCTATTCAGTCTAGTAAACCTTCTTTGGAACAAAAGTCATGATTTTCTCGCTTAATTTGTGGGTTATGGTAGCTTTCTTTGCCATTTAAATGCTGACATTTTAATTATAGATGAATGTTAGTCATTTTGTTATTCCACAACGTATGTAGTTTACTAACTTTCGCATGTCAACGCCTCAATTGTCTTATTTTCCAAACATGGAAAACCTGATATAAGATTCATAACTGCTACGACTAAGAGAATAAGATTTTGAGCGCATCTAACACAGAATGGGCAAAACATTTAAACAGTTTGATATGCGTTATACGCCAGTGGTGTCATTGAGGGGAAACCGGGCGGTTAGTTTTTCACCTTTCGAGTTACCCTTAGCTGAGATAGAATAGAAATGAGGGCAAGGAAGATGGCTGGGAGTATTCCCTTTGGAATAACGGAACACTGTGACACACGACATAGACTTTCTCATTTTATGAAAGGTAAAGGGGTGCTGACCTGCCACATTAGCCAATGCCAGTCATCTTTACCCTACACGGCAACACCACTAAGCCAGAGCGAGTGAAAGGCGAATATGAGAACAACCCTCGATATCACTCTGTTATACACGCATGTTAATACCGAGTCCGAATCTCGGTTAGGGTGAGTTGTCTGAAAAAGATTTTCCCGGAGTTTTCCCTTATTCTCAGAAGACGAATGTCGAGTAACTTTAAGCTCTATGAACCCCGGACTCACTTAGGATCATTTCACCCATTCATCGTCCGAAATGACACCCCAGGTGAAATTAACCCAAAAAGTGCATCTTAATAGCCTGCTACCATTACACAGTAAAACTTTCCACCAGAAATTCAGTAAGTAATACTGCATTCAACAACGGTGTCGAGGGGCGGCAAATTTAAACTTATAATTCCGAGATTCATAACAAGCTGTGAACAGCATCCGGATCTTCGAGAACTTCAAGAACGTCAGCAGGTGCAGCATTCAGCGTCTCCATAAACATAATTCCTTATCAACATTCACCAAGAAGCCATAATTGTTAATATTGGGATATTTTAATTATGCAACAATGAGTGATATAACGTGCAGGCATTAATTTTAGCGTCTTGCGCTTAAAGCTTAATGTTTAATGTTTAATTTTACTAGTAAGTGCGTGAACAAATGAAAACAGCAGTTGCTGCTAAACGAACTTTATTTATCACTTAGGCGCTTAGCGGAGCGCAAACGTTAACACTTCAGACAATGTTGCACCAGTCGAACACAAAACACAACTCATCCGTGAATCGGAATAATAACTGAACTGCTGGGTCAAAACTCAAAAGTGAACTGCACTAGGCACTGCGCTCTACTGAGCTCCACTACCTACTGAAAATAAAATAAAGAACTGCCCCGCCGGTCACTAATTAGCTCTTAAGGTATACAGGCCCCAAATACAAGACGAACGTTCTGAAAAAGGAAGTCGAAATGGCCAAAACCAATCCGCTGTAGCGGGGGAGCTGCACGCAATTGCTATTGTTCTGCACGAGAGCAACCATTAGATGCACTTAGGCTCAGGTAATAGAGTGGGTTGGCTAGCTAACCTAAGTGGAGCCGATACCATCCTTCATTACGCGAATATCGAAATGCCGATGGAGAGAAAATTCGAAGGCAGAGCCTGTCTGCTCCTACAATGCATCCAAGTGTAAATGGCAGTCTAACGTGCAGGGATGTTAGGAATGTTGCTGTATCTGCATTATACAAACAAAAATGTCTTGTCTTGTCTGGAGACTGGAGAAACGGGTTCACATATTATCAATTTCAGGCGGCCCCACTAATTTATCATTCCTCTATATTTTTTACCTTAGCGATAACTAGATGCGGTTTTAAACATACCTACATGATTACGCTAGCGTTCCAAGTCGGAGCGGCGACGTCCTTCAAACTAATGTTACATATAATGACGTTAAGTACCCATTTAACAAGTTGTTCCTTTCTGAGAAAATTCTGGGTTATTATACCAACTCATGCTTTAATTTTAATAGCTCACGTGTAGAGACGTACAATGGGGGATAGAATAAGACGAGCGAGTAAGTCAAACAATGCTTCAAAGCGTATATACACAGCCTAACAGTGGTTCACACGATGAAGCATGCGTTTCACTTTTCCGCTCTTCATAAATTGCAACACTTCTTAAAACAAGGAAGGCTAGCAAGATAATCAAATAAGAAAGAAGGAAATAATGACAGAAAGATAAAGAAAAAGGGAGAAAGAAAGAAAGAAAGAGAGAGAGAAAGAGAGAGAGAAAGAAAGAAAGAAAGAAAGAAAGAAAGAAAGAAAGAAAGAGAGAAAGACAGAAAGAGAGAAAGAGAGAAAGAAAGAAAGAGAGAGAGAGAGAGAAAGAAAGAGAGAAAGAAAGAAAGAGAGAAAGAAAGAGAGAAAGAAAGAGAGAAAGAAAGAAAGAGAGAAAGAAAGAGAGAAAGAAAGAAAGAAAGAAAGAAAGAAAGAAAGAAAGAAAGAAAGAAAGAAAGAAAGAAAGAAAGAAAGAAAGAAAGAAAGAAAGAAAGAAAGAAAGAAAGAAAGAAAGAAAGAAAGAAAGAAAGAAAGAAAGAAAGAAAGAAAGAAAGAAAAAAAAAAAAGAAAGAAAGAAAAACTTGCAAGATTTCAGAATTTGCGTGACCGTTCGTTCTGAAACTTTCTCAGGTATCGCTTTCTATACCTGTTGCATAAATAACTATTAAAGTGGATAGAAAAATATTAGAAATTATATATTACACGAAATCTAAAACTACGCAATCACATTAGCCAAAAGATGAAAGATCACAGAATAACAAACACAGGAGGACAAAGAGCACTAAATGACAGTGATGCAATCGACACAGTTCACTGGTGTACGGACTGCAACAGAAGCACTGTTTTTATTTTGAAAACGGATAAATCAATAGAGTTTACGCAACTCTACGGCAAAATGCAAGGGATCCACATTTCAGTATTTCACAAATTAATTATTTACAGGTTATATAGAAATTTATGAGGAAACTATAAAATAATTACTAACTCCCAAGCTTTAATAAGATGCTTACCAATTTTATTTTACCGTTAATAGTTACAACCGTTAATAGTTACAATAAACGTTAGGCCAGTAATACTGAATGTTTTATATTTTAATGACTCATTTTAGATTTTTATACACTATCTCCAGTGTGTTATTACTTTGTCTTACTACTGCGTTAGTATTTTTATAGTTATAAGCTTGAAAACTAAGACGCTTTTTTGGTGTAAAAACGGACGTTACATGACTTGTTAATCGCATCTTCCCATGTTTCTGTTTTTGCTATATCTATGCACTTTCTCGCTTTTTATTTAAACCACATAAATTCAGGTGTATGGGAAAATATTACGTTTCAGTCTTAAATTGGGGTATCTGAAAAAGCGTTAAAAAATTATTGAAGTTCCAAAATTTAAAGTTAAGAAAGTTAACGGAAGATCAAACCTACCAATTTATGGAAAGTAAAGAAACAAAGAAGGAAAATACAATAATAATAATAATAATAATAATAATAATAATAATATTAATAATAATAATAATAATAATAATAATAATAATAATAATAATAATAATAATAATAATAATAATAATAATAATAATAATAATAATAATAATAATAATAATAATAATAATAAAAGTCGAAGATGGAAACAGTAACAAAAGAATTTGTGTGAAAAATTAAGCATAGTATATTTTTCTTCGAGTTAGTTTTTAAATTCATGTTTATATTATTTAAAATCAATAAAGGTAGAATTTAGATGTCATCTTTTCCAAAAAAAAAACAAGCGTTAAAAAGGTATATTTCAACTATAGTGCCCCATGAAACCCCACTTTGTAATGAATTTCGGCCTGTCTATTTTCTGGGGTAATTCGGTACAAAATGGGAGGACCTTCGTCTTACAGAAGAGCGCAATACGAATTTTAAGTGGTGCTGGAACCCGTCATTCATGCAGAGCCTTGTTCAAGAAGATGGGTATTCTAACACTCGCAAGTCAATACACTTTTTCATTTGTGTTGTGTGGCTGGTAACTACAATATCTTTAAATTCAATACTCTTGTACACAACCACAGCACTAGACACAAAAATGACTTGCATAGGCCATGCAACTCCTTGTACATTTATCAGAAAGGTCTCTGCTACTCTGCCATACAAATATATAATGGTCTTCCTTTAGCTTTAAAATTACTAAGTAACACAAAAGAGTGTTTAAGATTTAAAAAGGAATTGAGAAAATTCTTGCTCGCGCATTCTATTTACAGCATAAAGGAATACTATATCTTCTGTACCCCACTAGTATTAACCCTACTACAACGATTGTGTTATGGTGCTGGGGAAAAAATAAAATAATGGCATGGTTGTATAACGTGTTGAATGTCCTTGAGCCTGGCTCATTCTAGGATCAAAAGAACAAAATGCAATACAATGCAATATACACAATACAATATGTACGGTCTTCGCAACCAGCAGCCGCTACTTCTCAATAAAGTAGCTCCTCAAATGGCTACCAGGGACCTGACGAATCTGACTGCACCCCGGACGGTCTCTCTACGGTACCGGGAATCGAACCCAGGTTTCCCCATTGGTAACCAGAAGCACTAAGGAGACGCCACAGGATTATATGTAATTAAGGCGAAGGTACTGCATTATATGGACGCCATCATATAAATATGGGAGCAATTAAAAAGAGAGGTACAAATGTTTAAAGAAGTACAATGCAAAGAACAAAGGATAGATAACGTCACACGGATCAAGGAACGATTAGCGGAAGAAGATCATTTGTAATACATTTAGAGGCACAACTGATACCGAATTAATTTAACGCGGCATTAATCATTTCCAATATGTTCTTTATTATTAGTTGGAATTGCCAAATGCTTTGCACTTTCTTCAGCTACTAAGTTGCTATCAGTCTCCTCTTTCTTCCTCCACCCTCCCCCACCCTTTCTCTCTCTCTCTCTCTCTCTCTCTCTCTCTCTCTCTTTCTCTCTCTCTCTGCTCACGCGAAGAGAACGGAAATTTTAAGCCATCACTTAGCGACAGTTAAATATCTGACTATCGCTTAAACCTTGTAGAAGAAATGCCAATTTGACATGTGACTGCGACTTGGTATCTATTATAATTCGTAGAAGAGTGGGTAGAGAATGTCACCGAATGTACATCTGACCATTTTCATATTATATTCTTCTTCTTTGCCTGATTACCCTCCCCTTGTGTAGAACATATCATCTAGGATTTACAAGCCAGTGTCGAGGATCACAGGCCTGTCGGGGAGTAGAGGAACCTTTGGACCGGACAGAGTGAAGACCTGGAAGCGAGTGGTCAGCCAAGCACCAAGTATGAGAGTGAGGAAGAGGATGATATGAAATGCAGACGAAATCAATGATAGTAAAGGTGACAATGGCATAGTTGGTGGAATGAGAACCGGAGAACCCGGATAAAACCCGCTTCGTCCACCACGAATACCACATACGGATCCCTGGGATCGAACCCGGGTCACCTTGGTGGTAGGCAAACGCTCTAACTGCTCGGCCACGGCGCTACATGCTACTGCAAAACAGTTTGTGAAATTTCTCATAGATGGAGCCACAATTCCCAATGAATTTCCATATAGGTAATTTACTTCCCAACTAATAAACTATTCCTGGGTATCTCCTGGGTACCCTTAAATATTCCATGAATAAACACTGATTTGGGTAATGAAATCTCCATGGGCTTCGATGCACCCTTTAACCGCAGTATTTGTCATTCTTTCTATTCTTTCTTCCTTGCTTCTTTTATGCAGAAGGTCATTCGGGGATCTTTTAACATGCCTTGTGCGTGATGGTGTGGACTTAATGTTTATCTTGGTTAATTGCATCATGAGTTCAGGGTCCAAGTAGAATAGCAGCACAAAGGTCCTGCGCTCACGTGAAAGCCTCTGCATCTAAGTCGAATCGCTCATTAAAAAGTGCGATAATAAGAATAAGATACACCATCTGCAGCAAAATCTACCTATAGTACTGATTCACTCTTTGCAGTATAAATTATCCGCCAACAAGTATGCTTATTGATTTTCTTGAACTACAAGTTCAATAAATGTATTAACAGTTTTGAAAACAGCCGAGGAAATAGAATGGTATTCTTCGCCTCTTACACGACTTCGGAGGTAACTAATTAACGATTTAATTAAATCATTCTCGCTATTGGTTCATACAAATACACAAAAAGCACAAAATGGTAATTATTCCAATAATATTACTAAGATATATTTTAAGGTTCTTCATAAAATGATGATCCTAGGCATATTAGTTGCGCAAAATATTACATTCGTAAAATGGTGTACGCTAGGTATTTGTTCTACACTGGACAGCTCTAAACGCTAAAAATGTAGGTAAGGCATAGTACACTAAATAGTGTACCCAGTTAATATTACAAAACTGGGTTTCGAAATGATATCTTTTAATCAGTGAGCTTAAAACACTAACTATACATTGCCTTGAGTAACAAAATGTACTAATGTCAGCTGTTTTTCTTTCCTTCTTATCCATACCGAGTTTACGTTAGTTTTATACGTATTCAGAGAAGAAAATTAAAATGACTTCATTTCACCTTCAAATGATTCTAAGCCGAACTTGATGTTTTATTTTGTGGCAAGTAAGTTTTGCAACATTACTGATTATAAGCAGAAAGGAAGTTTAGGCATAATAAGTCATTGAAATAGGCAGGCTAAAAGGCATTATAAACAGCTAAAATGAGCAGGGGGAAAAGGCATTATAAATACTAAAACTGGTCTTATTTTTCATTTTATCTTTAATGATTTTCACTGTGTCATCGTAACATTTTTGGAAACTTGACTCGCTAGGTACACATTGGTTAGTATACTTCTCTAAAAACTGATGGTGTAGGGTTCTGTAGTTTCCACAAAGGGATTGCGGCGCTGAGGAAAGCTTTACATACATATATATGTAAGTCGAATGCAAACCTTTGACTCGATATTGCAATTACTGTTGGAAGCAAAGAAATCTTCCCAGTAGCCTTGGAAAGTGCATTTTTGTGTTTGATTGTGCCAATATATTGTGATATAAAATACTTCTTTTCGTAGTTCACTGGCTGCTCTCATATGCATATGAGTACGTACAAAACACATTCTGCATCTTGCTGTTAGCTAACAACGTCGCAATGAAAACTGAAAGAAAAACAAAGTTAGACCCGCACTCATTATTGCCTTTTAAAATAAACACAAGCGGTAATTCAAACCCTTTCTGTTATCTATAAATTTATTTGCACGGCAGCACTCATTGTTGCAAAGAAAATAATGAACTGAATGAAGGACGCCTATCGTTTACACCATAATAATATACAATAATATACATTCGGCGAAGTAACTTTCATTGCCATGGACTAACGGTTATTGAAAGAAAGTGTACCTGGAGAAAATGTTTAACTATTATCTAATAATAGATAAATAATGAAATAAAGGCAACAAAAATTATTTAATTCGTAAAATAGGCATTTATATTTAAAAAGGCAGAAAAAGATAACATAAAACTGTGGCATTTCAATAACAAAGGTATAATTCGTACAGATTCACTTTCAAATTGAAAATAGATTTAATACGTTTAAAAAGGCATCCTGCCTAAGTTCCGGTCTCTGATTATGAGTATTAAAACTCTTTTTAAAAATGCACTGGAGTTAGGTTTCTATGATTCTGTTAGTAGAACAAACCTACTTTAAAATGCCCGCCTCGCCCTACCCCTCCCTGAACAGACATGTATGCAACAGGTGTCTAAGGTGCCCATTCTCAGTTCACATTTATTACATATATGCACATATAGCCTAGACTTAGTGGGTATTAAAATGAAAATTCGTACGTGTTCTTTTCTTTGGAGTTACATACTCTGTGTCTTCACTATCGATTACTATTCAGCTAATCGATTACGTGATCTAAGAAAAGAGCGGCGCCGCGGCGCTAAATGTTGGTAATGTTGGCTAACCTGCTCTCTGCATAATTTTAAAGAACATTTGTCTAACCCACAGGTCTAACCTAAAAGTTCCTACTTGAAATCTTGTTGCTAAATTTCAGAGACATGGCAGCAGAGAGGCGTAACTGGTTCGATGAATTTGCTGTAGTCATGGACAGAAATATCCGAGGAGTTCAATACGGCATCTATTCCGTGGCGTTTATTGGATTAGCAGTGGCATTTCGAAGTGTTCGCCCGTTTAAGAAGTTCACAGCTCCTAACGAAATTCCATCCAGCTTTGTGAAGAAACACATTACATTAAACGGGAAGGTGATTGCTTTGGGTTCAAGTGGAGGATCTCCAGTTTTGCTTGTGGATCATTTTCCAATTATAGCACTGGGGAAAAAGCAAAATGGGAACAAGCTTCTACCTGTCCAAGTTTCCAGCATAGATGCCAAAACACATGGAAGTTCCTGGCTGCAGACCGTAGTTGTTGGTTCTAATATTAATTTTCAACTCTTGAAGATCACGCCTCAGGCAGCTAGCTGCATTGTAATTACAAATAAGCGAAAAAATATAGGTCATGAACTAGTGTCACTAGGTTTTGCCTCTGTTTCAGAATTTGATTTTGAACTGGACCGTGATCCGTTATACTTGAAATACTATCGTAAACTTCTAGCAGCTGAAAACAAAGCAGAGAAACGAGGATTGGGGATTTGGGCCAATAGGAACACAACAAATAATTCATGGTGGTTAAGTATGCCTGTAATGTGGAATAATATTAGCACAGCTGTACGTGATAAAAATAAAACTACTGTTGCAGGAGCATCGAAACTCACAAATGCCTAGTAGCAGCAATTAAAGTATGCAAGCATAGTTATGTTTAGAAGGAATTGCTTTAGCTGAAGGATGAAGGATAACAACTGTCCAAATTTTATAGCAAGTTTCATAGTTTCAATGTCGATTATTAAACATTTCAACAGCTACATTTATAAAGTTTCTGTAAAAGTATTTTTGTATGAAAATGTTTTCTAAGCTAAATAAATAAAAAAGCATGAATTAGAATAGAATGAATCTAAATTATTGAATGACTCGTATGAGTTTTTTAAGATAAGTGGGATTCTGAGTACTGGTAGTGTAATGAATGGAGACATCCATAGAGAACCAGTCATTTGTCAATATATGTGAATGTCGATGCTATCAGTTTCAAAGAGAAGTGAACCATGAACATTTTTGGTATTTTTTTATACGAGTGCTGCACTTTACCAGGAGAAAAAATCATATAAATATGTAGTAATAAAAAGTAAAAGCCATTAAAATCTTCGGATGTTGGAAGCTCAAAATTTAAGTATTAGATGAATCACCAAATTAAGAATTAAACCACAATTGTCAGTGAAGTAAACAAAGTTAAGAGCTGAGGTAACCTTATCTCACATTTCCTTAGAATGTATATATTGGTCGGACATCACTTTGTTGGAAAGTAAGGTGCATATAAGAAACAGTCTTAAATGTCCTCCCGGGAATCATTTGCTATTGAAACCTAAGAATTCCTGATTCTGTCCATGAAACATATAGGTACTTAAAACTGATATGCTGAAGTTCCCTCATCGCAATTGTTGTAATGCATATTAAAGATAAAAAGGTTTAAAGGTTTTTAACTTACAAGTACTTTGACAATCAGCTGACAACCTTAGAGAATATCAGAGTCCACCACTTGTAGCTTGTGACCAGCTAGTTTATACATATTTTGTAGTATATTGATTTATATTTTAAACTACAAATAACATTTTTCTCCAAGAGTTCCTTGTTAAACAAAATGTTAGGTGATATTTGAGTAATTTATTGTTCACAGAATATACTATTAGAATGAAATATTGTAATTAAGCTAAAGGACTAGCTCTTCACTGTTACTTACTCTTCAAAGAGATAGAGTAGTTTCGAGGGCATGTTGTCAGCAACATATATGCTAAAGTGGCCTAAGATGAAGCTGTTGAAAAGATAATGATAATGCTATAATTCTAAATAAACTACAAAAAAGACTGAGATGATTTGCATTATTCAAAAGACTATTCCTATTTGTGTTATAAAAATATTTTTGTATAGCTCATGCTGCAAAATACATAGCATTTACTTGTTGCAACTTTGGAGCTTTGTTTCTAACTACAGGATATTGTTGAACTCCAAATTTTGTTAGCAACTTATGCCTTAAAGGTGAATATACAGCAGTGGCATCATGATGTTGCAGCAAATTCCAGTTGAATTACACTAATGGATTTTTGTTTTGTTAAGAGTAAAAATGGAAAAAAGAAAAAAAAAAAAAAGAATGGGTATATAATATGCTAGAGGAACTTTGTAGGGCTGCAGATGACAATGTGTTGATCAAAATGCATTTCTTGAACTTTTTTTTTTCAAGAAAAGCACAGGAAATGATAAATTTTGACTTCTTTTCATGAACTTAACAGCCAAGATAATATGTAACTCTACTAAATAGCATAATTTTGTAATAAAAAAATTGTACATATATATAATTTTGTAAATTGAACTGCCTTAAAATACATTAATTTATTATTCTATTTTTCTAATCTTTATTATGTGCATTTATCCATTTTCTACCTTAGTGTTTATTTAAATACCATTATATGTTTGCTTATATTTATTACTTTCTCTGCTTCTTACCTATAGTAACTGAAGGAAGTCTTTATTATGTGCATTTATCCATTTTCTACCTTAATGTTTATTTAACCCTTAACCGGCGTGGCCAGAAATTTTTACATTCAATGCGTTGCGGAGTCCCTGGGACTCCGAAATAAAAGTTGTTGTTATCCCAATGTTACATATAGATTTATTTATTTTTGGATGTATAATTAACTAAAAGCATGTAAATAAATAAAATTTTATTTATAACAGAATGAAATACAAACCAAACACAAAAAGAATATGAAACCAATTTTTTGTAACAAAAATTAACTGTGTTTCTTTGATTTTTATATTGAGAAACAAAAACTGATAAATGAGCTCTTTTCTTACCAAAAATATGTTGGGTACCGTCTAAAATACAAAAAATAAAAACACATGAACTTCTAAAATACAATAATAAAAAACTGACAATGCTTCAAGAAAAAACAACACAATGTTTAGGACTCTACATTTTCAGTACATTCAACAGAGATTTTTTTAGAACACTGCATACAAATTGGTCTTCTGCATTGAACACATAAATAAGCACTCTTTCTCTTCAATTTTGGGTTACATGTACAACAATATTTCCTCTGATTTCTAGGAAGTTTATCTTGTGCATCAGATGGTGCCGCAGGCGCTATCTTCAAAATTCCGAAGATGCCGCTTTTTAGCTCTCTTGATAAGTTTGTTTTCTGAGCTCTTTCCTGAAGAAGTGGTTCATACAGTTGTTTGGCCAATAATTTATTCTTTGTAGCTTTTCTGAGTTGACACATGACTGGTGGATGATGTATGCATTTATTGAAGACATATTCACGAGTCTGTAAAACAGAGCCATAGGCCAGCGTTGTGTTCTTCTACTGGATGAATATTTACTGGTTTTTTCATCTACAGCATCTACTCCAGATTTTGTGTTATTATAAAATGCATTAATCTCAGGCAGACCATCAACATCGTCTTTGGACTGATGCAACGATGAAATCAGTATAACAGCTTTATTTTTCTTTGGCACTCTGGAAATCAATGTTTTATTACTTGTAAAGCCGTACAGTGTGGAACTCACTGGTCTTGATTTGGAAGGGAGAAATTTTTTGGGTATTTCTCTTTTGTTTTTTTTTTCATAGGATCTGTAAGTCTAATTCTTTTAGGATTCGCAGACATAGTCGCGGTGTCGGAAGTGTTACACTAAGCGCGTCGCGGAGTCCAACAGACTCTCAGGTTCACTCTTTGCATACTAGCATTGTTGACAGACATTTGTCGACTGAGCTCATAACAGTTCTCCCTACCGTAGGAAGGTACTGAATAGCATGCGCCATCTGGTGGAAAAACACTGACGTTATTAAATCATTTATTTCTGCCAGAGTCCCAGGGACTCCGCAACGCCAGTTAAGGGTTAAATACCATTATATGTTTGCTTATATTTATTACTTTCTCTGCTTCTTACCTATAGTAACTAAAGGAAGTATTGTGTGATACCCAAAATTTTGATATTGAGATTTCACCAGGAATCCAAATCTTGAGATTCCTGGATTAAGAAAAAAATTTAAAAATATTTGTGTGGCGAGGGGGAGTGTGGGTGGATGGGTGCATGTAAACAGCATAACTCAAAAAGTTGGTTAAATACCAAACTTGTTTTCCTAGGATGCAACACAGATTTTCAAAACCTCATGCTTCTAATATCATTTACTTAGAAAATTTCCATAATTTGATTTTGTTCAAACATCGGTCTAAAATAGTGTAAGATTTTGCATAACAAATAAAATGTAGATCTTAATTTTCTGTGGATAGCCTGTGAAGTCCTCTTCGTTAAGAATGATGTTTGTATAACTTGTGAATCAAAAGAGATAAAAGCTTACTACACACGAAATGTGGATCTTGTTAAAATGTACAATTTATACCAAATATGTAATGTTTTGTTGCATTTAGCCTTTCCTAGATATACTTACTTATTAGTTAGAATTTACAACTGCAAGGAAGCACTTGATTTTGTTTCTGTTCATCATTACAAAATTATCTCTTTTCATATTGCCTGTATATAATATATCTTTTTATGTTCTATATTCAAGTCTAACTTTTTTTGTATATGTGCAGCTAAACTGTGCGTGTCCTTGACATGTTCAACGTTCACAAGCTTTAATGACTCAGTGAACTCATTGATTGTAATCCAATCCTGCCTTTTAAAGATTCAACAATTGCTTCCCCTTACTACTTTCTGTATCCTTATACATAGAATGAAAGGTATAATGAAAGCATTTTAGCAAATGTTCAACTCGATTAACAAGAAGTAGATAGAAGAATAAGCGTTTGTAATTATAGTTTGTATAAAAGTTGTTACAGAATGTCATGTACATAACATCACATTTTTATTTTTATCACATGAATTTAAATTCCACTTTGACTGCTCGTCTCTCACCAAGCATTCAATCCCAGGAGACCATATGTGATATTTGTGGTAGGCAAAGTGATGCCTGAGCGGCTTTTCTCCAGGTTCCCTCACCATTCATTCTACCAATTCTTCCGTCATCACCTTTCCTTTCATTCATTTCATTCCTCACTCATATCATGCTTCAGGCTGATCACCTATCCTGGCTACTCCTCAACAAGCATCTTAACTCTGGTGCACACTTATAAGTCATGCAAAATTTCATTTCTGAGAGAATTGGCAATGTAGCATTAACATTAAATTGTGACTAAATTCATTCAAATTAAGGTACAAATGCATAACAGCATGGGTCACACAACGTTTGCATACAGTTGTAGAAATAATAAACCATTTATATCCATTAATCAAGAAGCTAGATGGCTCCAAATATTTGACACATTTTTTCTTTTCTTTTTTTTTTGGGGCAAAATGGCTCTTATTGAGAGTAATTGTATTGGACACATTTGTTACACTCCTTAGAATCCCTGATTAACATATGGCCAAAGCAGTACTCTCCGCCCAGTATAGTTTTAACAATTTTTGTACTGTTTAAATTTTCAAATATGTGTTTATATCCTTTGATTAGAATGCTTTGTTTGTGGCAGTTACAGGAAGCTGAATTTGCTAACAGTTATTTTGTGTGTATTAAAGTAGTCTTGCTAATTTACTGAGGTTAGAGTACCTCAGATTTGGGATAACTCAAACTATACAGAACACCATAGCAAAAATCATAAAAGAACTGGAACAATTCAACAACACAAACAATGAAGTTCAATTGTTAAACTACAGCTACCAACAGATTGGTACTTTTCATAGAATTTGATAAAACAACACGCTAAAATTGTTCTATCCTTTTCCATGTTAATGTGGAGAAGGATTAATTCTCAGTGATAATTCTCTCGAAAGTAATTTTCACAGCATTTCCACCCATGGCAAGGAGTGCTCCATTGGCTTTTCCAAAAATGAACAACAGCATCAGAAGGTCTCTACTATATTGTAAAGAATTGTATATCATATTGTAAAGAATTGTATATTATATTGACAGCGCTGCCACCGGGCCATGCTCTAAGCAGTGAAATAAAGTATCTATAATGGTTCAATTAGTTACAAGTTAATTTGATTGAACATGCAGTTTCATAAATTGAACTGTTACAATACAAATAGGTTTTTAAATTTTTTCTATATAGGAAATAGTCACAGAACGTCATGAACTGAACAGAACTGTTTTATATAGAGCTAGAGAGGACATGATAAGCAGGAAAAGTTGTAGTTTGCACACCAATCAATGAGGCACTCCCTTACTGCATGGTTTTCTTTCCAGCTCTTTTGGACTTGAAGGTTAAACCACTTTAAATTCTATGAACCTCTCTCTTTTTCTCTCTAAAAATCATCATACGTTTTAGAAGAGAGCTGGAAAGGTGCAAAAGTATGTAGTAAATGCGTCAGGTCTTAACTACAGTTTATCCAGATCGTGGTGACACTCCAAATGTGCAAGAGAGGAGAGATTAAGAAGTGACGAGTGGTGGGGAATAAGTGAGTGATGTCAGAACTCAGGCAATCACATACACTAGCGGTGTATGTTTACGTATTATAAACAATGTATAGTTATAGTGAGAACGAGCGATACACTGATCCCAACTTCTCTTAAAATGCATGTGGGCACGCCTATGCTTCAGGAGTGGGAAAGTGTCATGACAATCTGAACAAACTGTAACTGGGTATTGGAGAGACTGAAGGTGTAACAAAAACGAGCTCCCATAAAAAGAAAAGAAAAAAGAATTTAAAAATTGCATCTTCAAATGGCTTGGATTTAATGGAGCATTGGATTAGCAAGACTCCACTTCATATATAATTGCATAGGGCAGATAAGAAGTGGAGGTGGCTTGGCATGTGGTGACTCACAAAGTCAAGAATGCACATATCTGAGATAGAGGATGTAGGACTTTTGTTCCAAGTCTACCTTCCCTAATCAGTTCAAGCTTTGAACTGTAGTAGGCACTTTGTGACTTGCTGTTCTTAAGGAAGAGCTACCAATGTCCAGGGAACAAACACTATGAGGAAAATAAGTATAAGACAAACAGAGGCCATTAGGTTGAGGCGAGCTGTAATAAAGCAACAGGGTCCTCTGGTTTGGAAGTTTACTGAGGCTAGTATGCATGTGTATGAATTGGTTTCAGATATCGCTATTTTTCTTTTAGTGATTACACTAGTAACTTGGGTTGGCAGCTACTTCTGTGCATGTGCTGTATTAACAAAATGGAGTACTTTGTTGAAATTTAGCAAGGAAATTGGTATATGAGAAAGTGTTTTAAAAAGAGGCAGTGTTTGATTTAGAGGCTAAGTGCTCATATTCTCCTCTTAAACTCAGTGATATACAGGATGATCCACTATTATATTCCTATATATATATGTCTATTCTAACACAAACGATGTAGGATCAATAACTCTACTCTTACATTATGCTCTATTCCAGTGGTATTCAACAATTTCTGTTTGCGTATCCCCAAAGATAAATTATGCATTACTATATCTAAAATAGAAAGACAAAACAGCATCAGAAATAAAAAATTATAGACCAATAGCTCTTACCAGCATAAAAGCAAAAGTGATGGGAAGAATAGTGTCAAACAGGTTAAATTGGTTCCTAGAATCACAAAATTTAATATCCCCATGTCAAGCTGGATTCAGAGAGTTCCACTCTACAAATGAACAAGTCTTACTTCTCAGTCAAGAAATTAAAGACTCCTTCAATAGAAAAGAAGATAATTTATCAGTTTTTATTGATTTTCAAAGTGCATATGATTCTATATGCAGAACAAAACTACTAAAGAAAGTAAAAAAAATAGGGATACAAGGTCCAATGTTTTCATGGCTATGTCATTTCCTAACACAACGCTTTATTGCAACCAGATATGGAAGAAATATATCTAAATATAAACAAGTACACCGTGCCTTACCACAAGGTGCAGTGCTCAGTACTACACTTTTTAATATATTTATTAATGATCTACCACAACAAATACAAGAATCAGGCGTGAAGTGTGCACTATTTACTGATGACTTAGTAATGTGGACTTCAAAACCAAAAAGCAAAAGTACAGAACTAGAAAAAACCATGCAACAATCCTTAACCAACTTGCAGAGGTGGACCAAAGAAAATTTAATGACTGTTAATACAACAAAATCAAACTACCAAATCCTTTCACTAAGAAATAAACCACTAAAAATAAAACTAAATTTTGAGGGTCAACACTTACCAGAAACAAAGGAAGCAAAGTATTTAGGAGTTACATTTGATACCAAACTTACATGGACCAAACAAATAGAAAATGTAATACAAAGAGCAGAGAGGCGCCTTTCACTGTTAAAACGGCTAACAGGAATGAAGTGGGGATGTTCCAGAGCAACGCTTAACACAACATACAATGTATATATAAAACCATTATTTACTTACTGCAGCGAAGTTCTTGTAACAGCAAACACAAAAAAAAAAAATTCAAATCTTTCAAAACCAAAGTCTGAGATTAATTACAGGTGCTATCAAAACCACACCAATATCAGCTATGGAAATACTAACCAACCAATACCCCATTGAATATGAAATAGAAAAAGCGGCTCTTATTCAACACGAAAAGTTGATCAGACTCCCATTCAACACATGGCACAAGAGAAATTTTACATATACACTAGACTCAGGAGAGCTTTCTTTCCAAAATTCAAGACATCAAGAAGGATGTACACCTTCCTAATTCAAAGGAAAACTTCATATCTAAAGTCAATCCAACACATACATTAGACATCACATATTATTTACACCTGACAGAAGAAGTTAAAAAAAGTGATACTCCAACTAGTGTTCTAAAATTAAAAAAACCAAACTATTATAGAATGTTGGAAGATGCTTAGCCATCTAACAGCACTTCAAAAACACCTAGTCTTCCAATGGATACCGGCTCACTGTGGACTGAGTGGTAGTGAGAAAGCTGATTTTCTTGCAAAAAAGGGTACCAGCGGTGTACAAAAATCTATAGTTAATCTACCATTTTATGCAGCTAAAAGATTAGTCAACTCTGAATTCAAAAAAATTATTGCAAAATATTACTATGAAAAATCAAAGAATAAAAGATGGGAACTACCAAACATTCAAACAGTGATTCCTGAGTATCCTCGAAAAACAGCAGTTGCAACCTTCAGGTTGATTACAGGACATGATTGTCTGGCAAAACATTTGAACAGAATTGGGGTATATTCTTCACCACTCTGTCCTCTGTGTGATCTGCAGGAGGAAATGGATCGAGACCACCTTCAAATATGCCCGGCCACTTCTAGTGCCCCATCCATCAGTGAAAAATATTGGAGAGCAAGAGGATTAATGACTTCATTGTCAGAAATCCAGCATTAGCTAACAACAACATATCTAAAATAGACGATAATATGTATAACTTATTTAATACTACATAAAGAAGGATTAAATCCAATTCTATTTTATGTACCCTCTGAGAAGTCTTCACATGCTCCTTGGGGTACGCATACCCCAGGTTGAATATCATTGCTCTATTCAATGGCATTACATAATTGTGACATATATGTTGTTTGTTGCACCTTTAACCACGAATTAAGTGAAGATATTGCATATGCTACACATTTCTGAATCAGCTCTGGAGGTGAAAACAATGAAGAGAATGCATGCAAATTTCTTGCATATAGATTGGGTGAGTAACTGAGAACTCTCTGGTTTCCCCAAAGAGAGTTGTCACTGAAGAGACCAAAGCAAACTCTGCTGCAGTGTTTGCACAAAGTCTCAAAGAAGTACCTGAGACAATATCAGAGGGAATCTAGTTTATTGTATGGTTTGGTCCAACAGAGGAGATTAACTGGAGACATGGAAACCACACCTTGTCCAAGCATTGTTATTGTGATGTTAGGATGTAGGGTGCTGAAACCACATTACAATGGATGGAAGAAAAACCAAATATCCTGAAAAACATTCTGAGGTCAGACAAAGTCATGTGTCATGTGGGTGGGTTCATAAATTGCCATAAGTGCTATTACTGGGGTTCTAGTGACAACAGTCCTGGAGTTACAATTGCAAAATTACAGTCACGTCCTTCATTGATTGTGTGTGTGGTACTCATAATGATACTCTTATCGGTCCTTACCTTCTTCGTGAAACAAGTGAATGCACAGGGTATATCCATATGCTACAAACTTTTGTTTATCTCATTGTTTTAATCTGGGACAGTGTGGACAATGTGCACTTTATGCACAATAGGGCACCTCCCCATTCTGAGTTGATTTTGCAAGAATAGTTTGACAATGCTTTTCCAGACCACATTAGTAGATATTGTGGGAATGTTGATTGGCTATCGAGAAGTTCAGACTTGACCCTACTGGATTCCTTTTTCCTCTGGGGATATTTAACTTGAACACTTTCAATGCAGTCATTAGAGAAGAGTGCGCAAGTATACCAAACAATATGTTGCAATGCTCTGTGCAGCCTGACTGCAATGGTGTGCTACTAATGCTGGTATAAATATGAAGTAGCAAAGACCATAGTAGATAATAGGATTGAAAGCAATCATGTAACATTGTTAATGAGCAAATAATAGTGAAATAAAAATAGGGATACAACAGTAGATCACCCAGTATGCATTTTCGTTCTTTAAATCCTCTTCCTTCGCCATATATATACTCAGAAAGTATATATGGAATCATTGTCAAATGTAGCCATTTCTCCTGCTTCAAAAGATTTGCATTATAACAAAAAACAATGACATTACTAGTAAAATATCTATAACTACTGTTAACTGCTAAACGGATATACAGTCACTTTCAGAAAACTACATTTGGGCACAATGGAATTAATATTTAATCCAAATGATCCAACCACCTACCTTCATTATAATGGTTCAGGTACAAATCCTGATCTTCTGATGGTGTCATCTGACATAATTGACAATACAAAAAGAGAAATAATAGAAGACCTAGGTTCAGGCCACAGAATCACCATAAACCCCATAAGAGGTCTAATGGTCTAATAAATAAAAGTAACGAACCAAAAATTAAAACTTCTTGGAATTTTAAAAAAGCAGATTGGTCCAGTTTCCAAAATGAGATAGAAGGGAAGTGTAATATACTGTTAGGATCAGAGTTCAAGTCAACAGATGAAATGCATAAAAAAATTTGTGAAATATTATTGACAGCAGCCAAAACACATATCCCCAAAGGAAAGTTAAAGAAATATAGCTACTTTTGGTCTTCATCTTTAAGTTAAAACACGAAAGAAATATAGCAAGAGTCAAAGCCGAAAGAACCAAGTGTCCAGAAGATGTACAAAACTGGAGAAGAAAAGCAGCCATTTTTAAGAAAGAATTAATTACAGCAAAGAGGGCCAGTTTCACAAATTTTGTAGAACATATGGACTATAGGAGAGATGGAAATAAAATATACAAATTCCTTAATAAAACAAAATTATCAAAAAATACAATTGAACCATTAAAACATAATAACAAAGGCTTAACTACAGATAAGAAAATAGCAGAATCCCTTAACAAGTTTTATGCTCAGTCACAAAGAATACCCCAAGCATATAAAAACAAGATAAGGCTATCCAAAAAACTATCAGAGAAACTAATAAGCCAAAAGGTATACAAAATGATATTTTTATTCAGGATTTTAACGAAACAACTGGATTTAGCAATAGAACAATTACAGAACAAAAAATCTCCAGGACCTGACAAGATCCACCCAGAGTTTATTAAACACCTTGGCAGGAAAGGAAAAGAAATCCTACTTAAACTGCATAACACGTGTTGGAGAATGACTGTACCTTCCGACTGGAAAAAAGCCATTATCATCCCGATTTTAAAGAAAAACAAACCTTCAAGCAATATTAATAGTTTCAGACCAATATCTTTGACCAGTGTTATTGCAAAAGTGATGGAAAGAATGGTGGCATCTAGACTTAACTGTTTCCTAGAATATTACAACTTAATTAATAGTTCACAGACCGGCTTCAGACAGAATCGTAGTACAAGTGAAAATGTACTCCTACTAAGCCAAGACATCAAGGAAGCTTTCAATAGAAAGGAGGATACATTAGCAGTATTCATTGATTTTAAATCAGCATATGACTCAGTCTGGAGAAACAAATTAATTGAGAAGTTGCAATCAATAGGTGTGAAAAGTAACATGCTTAAATGGATAACTCAGTTTATTTCACAAAGATTTTGTGCCACAAAATATAATACATACATTTCCAAATATAAACAAAAACACCGAGGACTTCCACAAGGTGCTGTTCTGAGCACAACACTCTTTAACATATATATAAATGACCTTCCATCAATAATAAAAACTTTAGAAACCAAAATTGCTTTATTTACTGACGATGTAGTCATTTGGACTTCAGGCTCTCCAAAAAAACCTGAATTAATTAAAGACAGAATAGAAACAGCCCTAAACAAAGTAAATGAATGGAGCTCCAAAAATCTCATGACTATCAATGTGGAAAAAACAAATTATGAATTATTTACACTAAAATACAAACCAGTTAATATTAACATAAATTATAATGGTAAACCACTCAAAGCAGTTGATGATGCCAAATACTTTGGCATCACTTTCGACAGAAAGCTAAGTTGGAAAAAACATATAAAAAACATCTCAGAAAAGGTTGAAAAGAAACTGCAAATCCTGAAAACGTTAGCTGGTGCTAAATGGGGCTGCTCAAGGAGAGTCCTTAACACAACATACATAATGTATGTTAAACCAAACCTCTTGTACTGTTCTGAAGCTTTAATAACAGCAGCAAATGCTAATATCAATAAACTTGAACAAATACAAAATCAGGCTCTTCGTCTAATCACTGGAGCAGTTAAATCCATACCTATTGATGCCATGCTTGCCTTAACACGGACCCCATCAATAACAACAAAAACAGAAGAACAAGCATTGCTCCAACACGAGAAAATGTTACGACTGCCAAACTCTAAATGGACAGAAGAGAACCTCCCCCCTTCAATCCTTAAAACTCATAGTAGTTTCCTAAAAAAGTTAACACAGACTAAATCCAAATTGAACATTCCTAACACCAGAGAAAATCTACTTATAAGAGAAAATCCATTGGAATTATTGCAACCTACCTTCAATTTGGAATTAATAGAGGAAATAAGTAAATCAGACACACCAAAAGAAATACAAAAACTTCTAGCTCTGGAAACTATCCCACAGAAGAATGGCTGCACATATATACTGATGGATCCTCCAAGGAAAACCTTACTGGAGCTGGAGTTACGTGTTCACATCTTTCCTTTTATCATTCTGTTGGCAGAGACACAACAAATTATGATGGAGAAATAGAGGCTATACACATTGCTCTCCGACAATTATTAAATCTTCCCTTAAATAAATTTAACAAGACAGTAATTCTTTTGGATTCTAAAGCTGCAATTCAGGGAATATGTTCAAATACTACAAAGAAGTCAACAAAAATTAGAGAATGCTACAAAATGTTAACACAACTCCAAAAAGTTAATAAGACTGTTCATCTCCAATGGATTCCAGCACACTGTGGAGTCATGGGGACTCACTTGCAGACTCACTTGCAAAGAAAGGTACAACAATAAAACAAAAGTCTAAATTCAATTTCTCATATTCCTCAATAAAACGCTTGATCATTAAAAAATTTTCTCATTCATACCTACAAGAAATAGAAACAAATGCCAAAGATAAAAAATGGATTACACTACTTTCCAACCCAGATATAATCCCCCAGAGACCAAGGAAAACAGCGGATGCAGCCTTCCGACTATTGACAAATCACGACTGTTTAGCAAGTCATCTCTACAGAATAGGTATCTCAGCCTCACCAATATGTGTCCTGTGTAATGATCCAGCAGAAATGAACGAAGACCACTTGAAGACCTATGAAGCATTAAGATCAGAAGAAACTACAGTTCAAAAGTATTGGAAAGCACGAATGCTAATGGCTTCATTGTCAGATGCAAGTCACTAGAAAACAACAACAACAACAACAACATTTGGGCACATTAGTAATATGCTGTGACAGACATATGAAAGACCTCTCAGAGTTGCAACTATTTTGAGCTACACAGCACTCCTGGATAGCAATATGTGGTGATCTCATCTGCAAATAAATGCTGATTTAGCATGCCTGTATTACAAATCACACAGACAAAGCTGTTGGGAGAGTATGGAAATCAGATTGATCCTCAGAGGCACCACATAACGGCAGGGGAATCATTTTAAAAATAACAATTATCTTTTTTAATTGAAAGGAAAAAAAGACATTGTGACTTAAGGAACTTTATTAACAAATATACCTAATAAGTAGAGAAGGGTTGCATTCCACCCAAAAAATTGAAGGTCCACGTCCAGGTGCTTTGAATACCACAACTTAAAAATGAAAAGTCAACTGAATACCAAACTGGGAATTTTAGTTCAGCATCGTCCAAAAATCCAAACCAAAGACTTCCCAGAAAATTCCCTCCACTACAAATTAGACTTTACATTGAAAATGTTTCATTATTTTTTTATTTGTCCAAAAATGGCTCTAATGGCTTTGATTAAAATAGTAGATGTTTCAGATGTTTGCATGACAATTAAATATTTATCTTGATATTTCGACAAGTGCTCTTCATTCTGAATATCTTTTGTAAAATTGGTAAACCATAAGAAATAGGTAAAATCTTACTAGACAAATAAGTTATTTAATGCCTTGTGTTGGCAATGAACCCATTAACTGTCTTGCACTCCAATGTTTTTCACACCTAGTAGGTGTTGAAGTAAGAGATAGACACTGCTGAAGATGCTGGCCCATTTCCCCTTGAAGATTGCACAATGAACAAATAAGGAGTAAAAAATTCCAAACTTGTGCAAGTACTTCAACAAACAATCATGTCCAATGACCATTTGGAAAGGTGCCACTGCATTCCACTGTGAGTATTTGGAAATAAATGAGCACCACTGAAAAAATAGATCTTGTTAAAGCACACAATTTATGTCAAATAATTTTTTTTGGTACATTAACCATTTCTGAGATATTGTTGGTTATTGATTGAATTTTCAAACAATTATACATTTTTCATGTGGTAAGTAGCTGTTTTTTTTTTTTTCTTTCTTTTTTTTTTCTGTTATACAATAAGCATGAAATTTTGAACCCATCACATGGCAATGCACTTTTTAAAAATCTGTCACTTTAGTCTTCTATATTCTTGTTCTACCTACAATGAAATGTGAAAATATGTAATAAAAGTTTATCTCCATCAACAAGAAGTAGATTGAAGAACCAGCTTTTGTAGGAATAGTTTGTACAACAATGGGTAGAGAAAATCTTGTGAATACAATACAACAGATTTTTACTTTCTCAATTGCTTACAAATAGGAGGTACTCCACCCAAAAATTTGATATTGATATTTCCTCATGAATATACATATAAGGTCTTTTAAACCTAAAACTAATGTGTATAACAATAAAAAATGAAAAGTCTACATGTTAAATACCGAAATTAGTATTTAAGTTCAACATCTTCCAAGGCTGTGACACAAAGTTTTTCAAGAAAATCCACCAATATCAAGTTACCCTTTCAAAATTTGTCATTATTATTCCTCAAAAATGGCTCTTAACAATTTTGATACTGTATGTTCAAGACGTTTGAATTTGTATAATTCTGTATATCTTATAAACCATATGAGATAGAAAAAAATTACCATACAAAAAGTGTAGATGCAGCTGTTAAAATGCGTTATGTCAAATAATTTTTGTGGTATTTCTCTTTTAAAAAGAGTATGTTTAATGTCCTACTTTGAAGATCTAGATAGATGAAATGATATTCAAATATAAATTCAACTCAGAGTTACCCTACATTTGTCCTGTGAGGATATGGGAAAACTCAAGAAAAAATGTTATCCAGGTAACATCCTTAAGAATAAAAATCAGGGTCCAAGTTGGCAGGCAGGCATACTACCATACCACAGAGGTGGTCCCTTCTGCTTGAGGTATACATTTGTGTTACACATCCTTTTGCTGTCACATCCACTTAGGACTGCTTATAAGCAGTAGTCACATGTGTGCAACAGATTTTCATATGAACCTGGCTGCCGCACAATGACTTTCTTAATCCAAAAAGGTATACTAAATTCTCAACTGTGAACTATTTTTCCCCCAGCCTAAAAGTTGCAATTACAAGCTGTAAACCATAGAGTACATATGAAAAAAGAAAAAAAAAAAAATAGATCAGTGCCGGGGTGAGTGATCGTGTCGTGTTTAAGAGCCTGTCGACAACTAGTTCATTAGGGCCCGAAAAGATATAGGTGCTATGTGTAAACACACCATATAGTGTGGATATATAAACCGTTATTTAATCTGGATAAATTATAGCTATATACTAAATGTATATATCTATATATTCCTTTACTTTTTTCTGTAAGTAAACATTTAACCACTTGCACTAAGGTCATATTAGTGCTTTGTAAAATCACAAAGTAGGGGACTACATCTTCATTATATCCTGCACTTAGTGCTGGCTCCAATTTGATTTAAATTACTTTGTTTTAGAATGATAATACTTGCACACAGTTGAAATATAGAAATAGGTACTTTTTGCTTCAGCGAACAAGTTCACTGCTGCCCAAGTAAAATATAGTCAAAATACGCATTCTATTATTATTTTTAACACCATAAAGAAAAAACAGCATAGTACCGAAATTTCAATATTGAAATGACATTGATTACTGGGCCAACTTCTTGTATTACTACTGTATCTTTAACCTCACTTTTATATTTTGACAGCTACTTTAGAACTGTTTTATTGTTTACATACCTTTTATTATTGAAGATAAAGGATGCCATTGCGATAGAATCGCATATGTGACGGCTTAGAATATCTTGAAACTCTCACCAAAACTTGTAGTACCGCCAACCACTAATATAACCTACTTTCTTTCTGGACGGCTTTTCGCTTAAGTAAATATTGCTGAGAAGCACTTCTATTTATTGCGTTTAACACCAAAAAATTATGTCGTCACTGATATACACTTTTAAAACAATGAAACTCAAAACTTCTAATCTACATGTGTTTAAAAATGTGGATTACACTTCACTAACTTTCTTGACACTCATCACGTGGAGTGTATAATCAGTACAAAAGTATGATGCTGAGTACTCGCTACTGTCAAAATAGTTTCACTTTTAGGTGTCAAATACCAATCAAAGATTACACGGGTTTGAAACACAATTGAAAACGAAGTCAATGTTTTATAATTATTCCCTATCCTTTTAAGATACAATTCAATAAAAAGAAATATTCTGCGGAGGAAGATCGTATATTTCCAATATGAGTAGTAGGGCCGTTTTTGCAGATTTTTACATTCGCGCGTTATCTCAAAGATGTATTCCTAGAGAGACGTAAACAACATAATCAGCTGGAAGTCAGCCCAAGACAATTTGCTAATCGCGCTTATGCAGCTTAATAATAGGCACTTTGAAACACAATTATTTTATTGAATTTGATATGTTACACTAATCAAATACGTTGCAATCATGATGACAGACAATGAAACCGTTTCGTACGCAGAACTAAGCAAATAATAAATAAATAGAATAAGTAAATACAGGTACATGCTTCAATTCTAAAAACGAAATCCACTAGTTTTAATAAACGATTAAAATGTATGTGAGGTTGTAAGTGCCACGGTTTTAGCTTAGAAAACGGAACAGAAAAATAATTATAAGTTTCTATGGTGGCTCGCAATTGCGTGTTTGTCACAAGCACGCCAATATTTTTGGTCACGGGTTCAAACCAGGCGGAGGGCGATGGATTTTTTTCGGACGTAAAAATCTGTGGCATGGCTTCCTTGGGAAGGGAAGTAAAGCCGGTGGTCCCGTGTCGTAGATTTACGGCACATAAAAGAACCTCAGAAATGCAAAGAGATCTCTGAGCAAAATTTAGCAGTCTTTCATATTCAATATAGAATAGGGCGCTGAGAACCATAGCATTTAATGAGCATCCATAAATAATATTTTTACGTTTATATTCTCCATCTTCACCAAAAATGTTGCAATGTGTGATGTGTCGTTCATAGGATTTTGTTCTATCCAGTATTTATTCCCCTTCCTCTCCAGAGCTTGGAAATATGAATGAGTGTTCCAATGTGTATTATCTAATGTATAAAACAAAATGAGTGGTCAATCAGTCACCACTCTCTAAATAACATAGTAAAGTTGAATCTGCTTTAAACGTAATCCAGTTCTACGCAATTCGCATTTATACGTAAATTTTTGTAGGTCCCGGAAAAATGCAATTCAGAAACGCGTTAAAAACATATCTATACATAATGCAGTTATACGTATTAAATTTCAGTTAAATACAACTGAGTTTTACGTAATTATGAGAATACGGCATATGCTATCTTAAAAGAAACTCGAGGTGTATTTTCCTTATCTCAGTTGACAAAGACCCAACCGTGGCCGCGCCGGAGCCGATCATTCGCTTCTCAGCAAAGCGGCCCGGGTTCGATCCCAGGCAACCGCATGTGGGATTCGTGATGGACGAAGCGGTGCTGGGACGGGTTTCCTCCGGGTTCTCCGGTTTCCCCCGCCATCTCATTCCACCGGTGCTCCATGTTCACTCCATGTATCATCAGTGTCACAGCCTGCGGTGCCGTAGTAGTAAAAGCGGGAGTTACACATACACACACATACACACACACACACATTACCTACGTCTCGATGCACACGAGTGTCAAAAAACACTACCAAAAAAAAAACAAAAAAACCTGTGCAACAATGTCGTACCAACAAAAGACAAGTAAACATAAACATTTTCGGCTGGTGTTTACTGTTGAACAGCGATTTTGTCTTTTAGTTCTCAATTGCTTTTAATCAGCTATGAAGAACAGAAAAAGGCAATGGTACATGCTAGATCATTGTTGTTTTTGTTGTTGTAGTGTTGTAGTTGCTCAGACCTAGGAATTCCTAATACTGTTCTTTATTTTTTGCATTACTTAGATAAGTGAAGTTTTTAGTTTCTAATTTGTTCTTACTTTAGAATCTTGTTGCTTCACTGTTAATAGCTTCAATTTTTCCTTATGTATCCTAATACTGTGTTACATACACCTGGTCAATAACAAAATGAGGTGTATGCACCTAATGTAAGGAAAGCGAAACAAGCCAAATTAGTTGATTTCTTTAAAGGAGGACTAAGTTCAAAATAATGTTTTCTTCATACATGTCTTTGTTGTTTATAACATTTTACACATGTAGGCACACTGTATTGCTTTTTTTTTAATAATATCATGCATTATCAAAATCTCAGTTGTAAGTAATTCTGAGTTATAAGTAATCTTCCCTCTTCCCCTTGATATAGGTATAAATTAGGTTCAACTGTGTGTACTTGGTATTCATCTTGGTATGTGCATGGGCTGTGGAAGAAGTCCTTCTACTGCAACCCTCCTATCTCAAAATTCTGCAGCTCTGTCCTAATGAATAGGCCATACCTCACAAGGGATGTCTCTCAGCTCGAAAAGGAACTTGCTTTTAAAAACATGTACACAGACCCATCTCTCAATTTTAACCAAACCTTCTAAAGCATTTGAATGTGTTTCATTTGATGTTTAGATGATGCTCGCAAAAGCGCGTATTCAGATGACTGGTGCATATATGTAACACTGCTCCCACCATGGCATTAATTGTGGCCACTGGTGTATGGCTAATTGATCTCAGGCTGCAACTTCGTGCAGCAAAGAATTGCCTGAAGAAAGGAGATCTCCCCGAAGTTTATGAAATCATTGGCTAACCATGCGCAGTCAAATGACAAATAACAGATTCTCTTCTTGTAGAATAGCAAGTCAAATGGGACACTGCTAACACTGGCAGACACACATAGTCATTTTTAAATTCAGTAAAAGAATGTTTTAAACTGCAACATCTGAACCCCAAAGCAGAGTTAATACACTTTTTAACCAGGCTTGGGTCCTACTCAACCAAGCATTTTAAAAGAACTAATTGCAAAATATGCAATATCTGCAAGGTTGAAGATAGCCTAGAGCACACTACTTTTGTTTGTATAAAGTATCAAGAGATAGCACAAATGGAGAAAACAGCCCTACGAGGACTAGATACACAAACCATCTTATATGACAAATACTTAACGTCTAAACTTAATGTACTCACAAATGAAATCTCGAATCTCTACAGTCCTATTATTCTCATGTGCACACCCCAGTTCCTCCAAACCAACCCACAACAACACCTAATATAATCCAAAGATCAGTCACGCTGACAACAACACCAACCACATCTCTACATCCCACAGCCCCAGAAGGATGAGATGAAATAGATATTACCAATGAGGGTCTAATAAGTAGAAGAAAATATTTTTGGATTTGGAAGGGACTGGAGAACTAAACACCTGCTAAACATTACCTGCTTTGCCATCCAGAGAACAAACACCTCTAGTATAAATTAATTATATCATAATATATATCTACAGCAATTATTTTATTTTATGTAGATTTTTTATTTTAATTTATCTGCAAAACTAATTTGTTAATGATTATTGTACAATGAATGCAAATAAAGGGAGATATACAGACTTATAATCCAATACAGACTCAAGGCATCAAGACATAAGAATGCCTTACCTGAATCAAATATTATCCATATCCTTAGAGCCATTTCCAAGATACAGGAAACTTATAAATATACAAGAATTGCTCTGTAGAAGAGGGAATATAAATTGTCCTTTTTTTACAAAATCACATTTTTTTCAGGAAAGACATCTATATAAATGAACAAAAAACATAAAAATATGGTGCTCTCTTAAAAGCGGTTACTATACTGCTATTGCTCTATGAGTGAGAAATGTTACAGAGCAAGAGGATTAATGACTTCATTGTCAGAAATCCAGCATTAGCTAACAACAATAAATGAACAAAGCAAAACCCTATCTGAATACATTTTATCCAAATTGTTACAGCCATTTCCGAGATATGCAAAATATATATATAAGCTTGCTCTGTAGAAGAGGGAATAAAAAAATGTTCTTTTTTGTGTAAAATTTACAGTTTTTCAGGAAAGACACCTAAGTACTGTATGCCCAGCACAAGAAGGCAAGGCTTAGAAATGTGTAGTGTAATCATGTTTTGCTTCCCGCACGGTGTTTATGTCTAGTTTCCGAGTATGATAAGGATGCTAGGTTCGTTTAAAATACACAGTGTTGTCACATTACCCACCTAGAAGTCCAGTTGTCGTGCAAGATCCGAGTCAGAGAAGTTGTCACCTTTGCTGCTGTCACTACCGCTTTCTGCATCTTCGTCACTAGACTCCAGACCTCCTAGTGATATAATAAAATTGTCTATTGCATCTTCCACTAGCCCATCCTTTTGCCTGAACTCATCCTCAAGTTTCTTAACATGCCTAATATAGCCCTCCCAATCAGTTGTTGTAACAGAGTTCGCTGCACTTTCATACACCTGCTGTAGATTTCTTAAATGTAGATCACCGGTTACATTATGCTCTCTTACATGTCGTTTTATTGCTGCCCATGCCAATTCTATAGCGTTCAACTCGCACATCTAAGAACCGTATGCCCATGCATTTCTATTATTCTGTTGATATGGTATATTTTTTCCTTTGGTTTACGTATTTGAATTAACTCAAACAAGTCGGTCTTTCGCATTGCAGCAGAATATGAAATATTGTTGTTCTCCAACCATTGTACCATTTCTTGCTTTACAACATATTTCGACGGAGGCTTATTTTCTTGTACACTGTGGTATGGAGCATTTTCAAGCACGATGACACTATTGTAGGGTATCTTAGGTAACAGTTTCTCCTCCAACCATTTCTGGAAATTTTCTCCATTCATTTGGCCATGATAATCGCCGCTAGCAAGTCCAGCTTTGAATATCAAAGAAGCTCCAGGTATGAAACCTTCATTGCTGCCTGCATTTACAAGAATCAGGCGGTTTGAAGAGCTAGTGTTTGTCGTGATCCCATAGATATCATCACTCTGGCAGCACTTCCCAAATGTCAACTTATTGTCCACCCAGGGCTCATCAATGTAAATGATATTTCTCCCAGCATTTCTGTATCCATTTATAGCTCTTAGGTATTTAGCTCTCCAGTTAACTATATCTGGACGTTCAATAAGTAATTTTCTCTTGCTTCCACATCGCTTCCATTTGAAACCCATATCTTGCAATAGTTTCCGCAGAGTTTCTCTTCCCCAAGGAAAATTTATTTTTTCCCTAATTGCTGCAAGTAGCTTCGGTACAGTGGACACTTGTTTTTCAACCAAATAAAAATCTTGAATTACGTTTTTAATTACTGTTCTATCAAAGTCATCACAATGAAATTTGCATTCCTCGGCCTTTGATCTCTTTTTCCCCGGAGTATGAAGTGATTTTTCACCAGCTTTAACACCTTCTCTTCTTATTCTTGTTACACTATGTTCCGATATCCCACAATAATTTGCCACACGTAAATTTCTTAGTGATAATAAACATTTCAATTGTCCTGATTTCGCTTCTTCGTCACATACTTCTATCACTTTTCTAATTACCTTCCTTGCTTCACTGTGAATACTTCGTCCCTTCTTTCGAACTGCAGCCATATGTAAATATTAAGCCATGAATAAAATTAACAAAATGCGAGTAGGATATAACTATAGTGCCGTAGCACGTGTTAGCAGTGAGAGCCAAATAATACATAACACTAAACAATCTCTGCACCTGTAATACTGCAAAGCGCATTAGATCTGGCAACTTGGGTGACTCATATGCATTATCATGCCCTCATTTCCTAGTAAACAGATACGCTACCGGAGCAGATAAACAATTGAAGCCCCCTCTGCTCTTCATTCCCCTCTAGCCTTCTTGTCGTGGGCATACAGTAGATAAACTTAAGAAGCTAAAGCCTATCTGAATACAAAATTTGATCCAAATCATTAGAGCCATTTCCGAGATATGTGAAATATATTTAAGTGCAAGAAGTGCTTGTCTGAAGATATATAGAGATACACATAAATATTTCAAAAGCATCATCATTATCATTTCAGCCATAAGACGACCACTGCTGAACACAGGGCTCTCGCATAGACATTCACCTATTTAGCATTAATCTTTTCCATTAGTTCTATCTTCATATCGGACATTCCCCTTTTCATCGTTTCCACTCCGGAGTTTGCATTTTTACTTTCTCTACTACATATAGTAGAGGAAGTATTGTTGTTGTTGTTAGCTAATGCTGGATTTCTGACAATGAAGTCATTAATCCTCTTGCTCTCCAATATTTTTCACTGATAGATGGGGCACTAGAAGTGGCTGGGCATACTTGAAGGTGATCTCGGTCCATTTCCTCTTGCAGATCACATAGAGGACAGAGTGGTGAAGAATATATCCCACTATATTGTATTCCACCCAAAAAATTCTATGTCGAGATTTCACCAGAAATATAATTATGTTTTGAGGTCTCCCTGAGTCCAAAAAATGTATTTTTAGAAAAAAGTCCATGTGTGTGTGCATGTGTGTCTGTCTGTCAGTCTGTGGAAGCATAACTCAAAAACGAAGTTGGTTAAAAACCAAAGTAGGTATTTAAGTTCAAGTCCTTTCAAGAAAGTGACACAAAGATTTTGAAGAAAATTGTTCCACCTTAAACTACCATTTACATGGATAATTTTTTGAAAAGTTTGATTTTCTTGAAAATCGCTCTAATGATTTTGATTAAAATGCCATATGTTTGAGATATTTTAATACAAATGAAATGTATATCTTGAATTTTCTGGCTATAGAAGTCCTATTTACTCTGGATGACTTTTGTGTAACTGGTAAACCATCAGAGATAAATCAAATCTTACTATACAAAAAATGTAGATCTTGCTAAACCATACAATTTATGTACAATTTTTTTTTTTTTTTTTTTGCAGAGTGAACCTTTCGGAGATATTCCTTGTTATTTGTATGAGTTTTGGAGAACTTGTGCTTCTGTCAAATGGAACATTGTTAATTATTGTATATGTTAACCATGCAAAAGAGTTTGAAAGCTTTAAAAGGATTTCACAATCGCTCAAAGCCTACTGCATTCCCATATTCTCCTTCTACCTTCAAGGAAATAAGCAATAAGATAATTTCTGCAAATGTTTATCTCAACTAACATGAAGAAGACAGAAGAATAAGAGTTTGTAAGAATGGTTATTACAAGAGTAGAGAAAATCATGTGAGTGTAAGATATCAGATTTTCAATTCGACTTCCATATGTTTCCACCTGCCGCAATTCTGTTATTCATTTCATTTCCCAATTTCCCATTATGTCCATCTTGACTAACATATGTTTCATCAAGTGCTCCATATTGTGGTTTTTGTTGCACTCCTGACACCAATTGCAACAAATTTAAATTTTTAACTATTTATTTATCTTTTATAAAAACACCAGAATGACACTATGCAAAAGCACTTTGAACAATAACAAATACTACAGGAAGAAGAGCTAGTAGATAAAGCTGTGTGGATGTAATATGCATTTCTTTCTCAGTCATACAGAAAATTATATGAATTGTTCATCGAAGAGGGAGTAGAGAAAGAAATGTGATAGTGCTTAGTAAAGGAGAACTGAGTAGAGGAAATCGTGTGGATGTAATACACTACATTTGTATTCCAAACATATAGAAATTGTATGAACATTTTGTAGAAGAGGGAATAGAGAAAAAAGTGCTTTTGTGTTTCACAAAAGAAGAATGAGTAGAAAAATGGTGCAAATATTAAACGTTGCATTTATATTTCAAACGTATAGAAGAATGTATGAATTGTTTGTAGAAGAGGAAGTAGAGAAGGACATGTGAATGCGTTATGTGAAAGAAAAGCAAGTAGAGAAAACCATGCTTATGTAGTACGTTGCGTGTTATAAGTAAAATGGGTTGCATATAATGTTCTCCATGACAGAACACTTAGATGTGCCAATTTTCATGGTGATCAGTCAAACAGTTTTGGAGTGTATTCACTCTTCAATATACAATTCATACAATCTATTATAGAAAATTGTATGAATTTATGTTGTAGGGCAAGTAGAGAAAGAAATGTGATTGTGTCTCACAAAAGAAGAGTGAATAGAGAAAACAGTGTGAATGTAATACATTCCATTTATATTTCAGTCATAGAAAATTGTATGAATTGCATGTTGAAGTGCAAGGAGAGAAAGAAGTGGTACTGTGTCTCGTAAAAGAAGAGTGAGTAGAGAAAACCATGTGATTTATATTTCAATCATAGAAAATTGTATAAAATGTATGTTGAAGGATGAACAGAGAAAGATAGATGAACCTGTTACCTAAAAGAAAAGCAAATAGAGAAAACTGTGAGAAAGTAATATATGGTATAGCAAATTGGATATCATAAGGACCTTCTCCATGAAAAAATACATGTGCCAAATTTCAGGGTGATCGGTCAAGTGCTTTCAAGGTTAACAGTTACATATGTTCAAGCATCCATTTTGTATATTTCATACAGATATGAATTGTTAGTAGAAGAGTGAACTGTGAAAGGCCAGGCTAATGGGGCTTTGTTAAAGCCATCGCAGGGCTAATCACCCATATGGTGGATATCCTATTGATGCAGAGAATTCAAGGAATGGCTGGATGGATTATAAGGAAATACAAGGACAACGGATATTGGTTTTTGGTCTTTTTTCTTTGGGCTTAGTCATTTGATGTAGCAAGTCTCCTTGTTTAGAAGCACATCTCAATTCAAGGAGTAACCTGTTCCTGACACAAATCCCACTCTTTGAAGGTATTCTCCTAAGCAGTCATGGCCTGTTTCTAATCTTAGAATTACTAATGTTGTTATCCATGGAAGATGTTTGATATTGATAATGTATACTGAGTGGGATGGCTCAGGCGCTAACATCTGTGGCCTGCATTTGAGAGGTTGCAGGTTTGATTCCCATGGCCAACTTTCCTGAGCCATTGGTATTTTTTTGGAGGTTTTCCCAGGTCACCAGATGAATGCTGCGATAGATTTCCATATCCTTGTCCTTCTATTTCACTAATTTAATAATTTAATTTCACCCTTCATCCCTATAGGTTTCTTTCAGTTTTGGAAGTGTTGACAAGCATCACAGCAACAGCATGGCAGGGGGAACAAACATGCTCTGGAAATCTTGTCCCCTGGATTGGAAGGTGAGCCACTGGTTTTTAGAACCCCTATGGAATGGTACAAGCCTGATGGATGGAGGGGAGCTAAGCCAGCCTCTGCCATGGTGCTTCTGACTGGAAAAATGTGGGGATGCTGCCACCTGCTCTGTCGTGGCAACATTCCAGCCAACCATATCCAACCTCCTGGGGGGTGCCCCACCAGGGACATAAGCACAAATCGTCTTTCGGTCAAGGTGCTAAGGCCCCTTGAGTCATTGAGTCATTGGTAGTGTATTTACCAAAGTTTTCATATTCCTTATTTATTAGTTTTATATGTAGTTCCCATCTGTGGTCATATATTATTTGTTTTATTTATTGTAACCTGCTTTGCAGTGAGGTTGCTGCCCTCAATTGGGCTTTAGAAGCTTGTTTAGTTAACAACTCTACTTGGTGATTTTCAAACAGTCCTATATGTGAAAGGATCCATTATAGTACTATACGTTTTGCTTGTAACTTTAAAGATGCGAGCGCACATGCACACGCGCACACATGCACACCTGCTCAAGATTTTATGGAGGATTTTTTAAATGGTTGGGTCATATCTGATTATTTATTTCTATTGTTTCCCTTAGTCTGTGTTATTGCCCTTTTTTTAATACATGTAAAGAAAGTACTGATGCTGGATTGTAAGAGAGTTTCTTTTCATTCTTTATTACTTTTGTTTTATTTTCTTCAGAAAGTTAACACAGGGGGTAGAGAGCATCAAAATAAATATAACTGTTATAATACGTATGGTCCCTGATGGCAATTCCAGATGCTAGGGACATGTTACACAGTAGGTTGTTTAGCATGCTAATTACAGCAATAATATTCACAGCAACTGCTCGAATGTGCAACTATTGGCCTGTTTGTATGTAGTACATCATTGGACCATTCATTGTCATGTCCAGTCAAAGACTCCTAGCATGCCCAGAATGGTACCAGCAGCAACGACAATTCTAGCAACAAGGTCTTCTGTTTCCACATCAGTTTCATACATCACCTCCTACTTTGTATACTGCCAGAGGAAGAAATCCAGGCACATGAGATCAGGTGACCTAGGATTCCAGCCACAGAGCCACCTTGGCCGATCCTTCAATTCCTGAAGGTGGCTATCAGATGATCCTTCACAGCAATGCTGAAATAGGCTAGTGCTCCATCATGCTGGGAGTCTGGAAGTATGTCCTTTGTCTAGCATTCATGGATACATCTTCCAGCAGTTCTGGCAACACATGTTCCACAAAAATGCAATAACTCCATTCATTGAGGGCGAATGGAAGAATGTATGGTCCAATCAACCTATCACCAAGATTGCTGGTCTATGCATTAACCCTAGCATTACCAAGGGTGGGGTGGTTACTTTATACCCAACTTCTGTAATTTTTTAAATTTTAATTTTTTTTATTAAAGGCATGCAATTATAGTTATTGTCAATCACTTTTTCTACAACTGAATTATGTAATTGTTTCAAAGTTTTCATTGTTGGTCTCTTTGAGAAGCAATCAAATGTCAAGGTGGTCATAAAGTACTGTTCACTCAGAATAATGTGATGCATGTAAAAAAGTAAAAGAGAAATGGTTAAGTAATGTTAAATATTACCTTTATAATCATGACAAGATATAATACCATTTTAAAATAAATTTGTTTTAAAAATTGCTCAGACATTTTGTTACCAGTGGTGATCACAGAGTACCACAAAGTTGGTGGTATAAGTTCTGGAACAATGTAGTCAGGCTCCATGTGGTGTTCCCTGGGTAACGGTAAATGGACTACAATACGACATGCTTCCCAAGACAAAAAAGATAAAAGAGCACTTCTGAGTGCTATTTTGGAATGCTGGTGGAATGAATCAAATTAAAAAACCATGACAGACAACCTTTTAAGAGATGTATTCATCATAGTTGTGAAGCAGAATATAAGATGATGGTTCACGTTAGATCGCCATTTGATGTGGAATTTGTTGGTTGCTCCGGCTAGTTCAACATGAAATTTCTTTAATCCAGGGTATATTTTATAGATCACCCCAGAAGAACTTTTGTATATTATTTATTTTTCACTCTTTGACATTTTCGGGAGTTATGCCGACTTTCAATACATATAGATACTCGCAGAGCAATCACACTCATGTGTGTACACCTCCAAGTCCGCTACCGCTCTGGGGCGAGTGATCACGCTTCCTGGCGTACCCACGCTAGGAAAACGTTCTTTCCGATTTTAAATTTCCTGACGTCATCCAAAAGAAAGACTCGTATCCAAAATGCTATTTCATCCTTTTCACAATTTAAAAATGTCCCTTTCTATTATAACATGTTCTTTTTTGAATTCCGAATATATATTTACTTTTCTATGATTAAACGATGTTTTCTTTATATTTTATTAAACATATCGCGCGACTTTTAAGGTTGGCAGACCTGAATTTTGACCTTGATTTCAAACTATGTGGTATGACGTCATGGCTCGTTAATTTCAAACCAATAATGCGTTTATCCTACAAATTTAATGACTATTATTTACTCATATCTTGCTCACCTTACAACACTTCCTACTCTATTATCTACCTATGTTATTACTCAACACTTATCGCAAATCTCACATCCGGTAATTAAACTAAAACGTATCTTTATCAAACCCATTCGATTTGAAATCTAAATTTCGGTATCAGTTGAAGCAAATATTGATCAACAAAAGGAAAAGTTTTATCAATTTCTAAAATACACACAAATATATTAGGTAAACATAGACAGATAGCAAATGACATACTTGCTGGCATCAAACAATGCATAAATAGAAAATATGAAACTGTAAAAGAAATGAACCAAGATGACATCTCTGAAATAATAAGAATAACAGCTTGCAAACAAAAATATACATTTAAAATCTATGGTATCTACAGCCCATTCAATAACAACCATCTCTTCCTAGACATAATAGATATTGACAATAAAACAATTATAATTGATGATTTCGATGGACATCCTCCAAGATAGGGCCTGTATTGACAACAATAAAGCTGGTTAAATTATTGAAGAATTTGTAGACTCCAAGTTAATAAAAATATTGCACAGGGATGAAGACGCAAAAACCTACATACAATACTCAGGACAGTCAACCAATCCAGATGTTGCTATCATATCAACTGATCTAAATAACAAAAACAGATCTAAACCATCAACCATCTAAAACAAAGGGAAAAATAAAGCCTAAATGGTACTTCAAAAAGGCACACTGGGAAGAATATAAGACAACCAACTTCTCATAGAAATCGAACTGGAACAAAACATAAACAAAGTAGTGAAAGAACTAAATATCAATTTTAAAAGCTGCAAAGCAATGTATCTCAAGAGGGAAAATCCACAAATACAAACCTTTCTGGAATGAACAGTTAGCACAACTTAAATCAAAATGAGATAAAACCAGAGAAAAAGCAGAAAGGACAGAAGACAAAGCAGATGTTATAGAATGACGAAAAGCAAATGCACAGTTAAAACAGGCTATAAAACTGTCAAAAAAAAAGAGCTTTGAAGAATCTATAAACAAATTAGACTACAGAGCAAATAGTACTAAAGTACATAACTACATTAAACAAATAAATAGAAAAAAACCAGCAATAATTAAATGTCAACAATAAAGAAATATATGAAGATAAGCTTATAGGAAAAATTAGCAATATACTAACTACAAAACTAGTACTACATTCAAAAATAAAAACAAAAAATAGAATAAATACCTAAGAAACAGCAACCTCAAAGTTACGTCTAATTTTCAAAATATCTTCAATGAGTCATTCACGCTCCTGGAAATAAAGCAAGCACTAAGGACACTAAAAATAATGAGCCCAGGCCTTGACAACATACATCCAGAACTACTCATGAATTTAGGACATGAAGCATCCACACTTTATTAAACATTTTCAATAAAATCTGGACAATCAGAAAAAACATGCCAACATTGTGGAAAAAATTAAAAATTATAACCGTTAAGAATGATACCGAAATTTAGATTTCCGATCGAATGGGCTTTTGAAAAAGACACGTTTTAATTTAATTGCCGGATGTGAGATTTGCGATAAGTGTTAAGTAATAACATACATAGATAATAGAGTAGCAAGTGTTGTAAGGTGAGCAAGATATGAGTAAATGATAGTCGTTAAATTTGTAGTATAAACGCATTATTGGTTTGAAATTAACGAGTCATGACGTCATACCACATAGTTTAAATACACGTTCGAAAGTCAAGTCTACCAACCTTAAAAGTCGCGCGATATATTTAATAAAATATAAAGTAAACATCGTTTAATCCTAAAAAGGTAATTATATATTCGAAATTCATAAAAGAACATGTTATAATAGAAAGGGACATTTCTAAATTGCGGGAAAAGGAAATAGCATTTTGGATACGAGGCTTTCTTGGATGACGTCATGACATTCAAATGGGAAGAGAACGGTCTTCTTAGCGTGGGTAAGAGAGAAAGCGTCGGGTAACTACTCAACGAGAGACCAGTACGGCAGGTCGTGCAGCGCGGATGTGAGTGTGATTCCTCTACATATACAAATATTTTCGGCATAACTTCCGAAAATATTTAATAGACAATAAAATGATGTGCAAAGTTGTTCTTGGGTTGTCCATTACACTTACGCAAACCCGAGATAAAGAGATTTCTTGCAGAACTAGCCGGAGCGAGCTACATCGAAGGGCAACATCACGTCACCAACGACTTCAGCTTCAAATGGCGATCCAATAACTAGGACACAACGAATAGTCAGCTTCAAATTGGCTTCCCAACGTGTGGCGTCGAAAGAATGGACCAACCCCCCAAGACGACCAGATCAGCATCGAACCAGCAGACAAGAAGGTGCCCAGCGTGTCAACATCTGTGAAACGTGTAGTGAACAAGTTTAAGTGCAGTTAAAGTGAAATAGTGAAAATATTGAAAATTTTGGTGAGTAGAAAAACACATGTAAATAGCTTAGAAATGGAAGACAGTGACACCGACTTTTTAGGTTTTGAAAGTCCGGAAATTGAGAAAAGTGTAAGTAGGATGGAAGAATTTAATCAGAATGTAATTGGTAGCAGAATATGCCAAGAAGTAGAAGATCAGAACGTTAGAGAAACACCTAGAGGTAGTTCAGAAATGTTTAGTACTAATTCAGAAAGGCCAGCAATTATGTCAGAAATAGAGAATATGTTTCAAAAGATAATGAAAAAGATGAGTACAGAGTTAAGTCAAAAGATAGATGAAAATAGTAAAGAGTTAGGACAGAAAGTAGAGAAGGGACAACAGGAATTGGGAATGCAATTGGAAAATCAGAAGAGAGCTTTCGAAACCTTTAGGGAAGAAGTTAGGGAGGAAATTAATAAAGTTAGTAGTGAAGTAAAAGAAAATAGAGAACAGGTTAAGGGAGAATTAGAGACAATAAGGCAAGAAGTAAAGAATTCTGAAAAGAAATTAGGTCAACAAGTTAGTGAAAAATTAGAGAAAGAAAGGGAAAGAGTAACATATAAATTAGACAAACAAAGGGAAGAGGTAGTACAAAGGTTAGATAAAGACAGGGAAGAAATTAGAGAAGAGCTACAGGGGTGTAAAGTTAGAATAGAAAGATCTGATGTAGAAAGTGAAAGGCAGGCTAGAAATTTGGAGGATGTTACAGACCAAATAAAAGGGGTAGTAACAGAAATTACTCAGGTAAAAGAGGCCTTAGAAAATTTGAAATTAAATGAAAATGCATGTAATCACAACAATCTTAGTGATGAAGTTGCAAGAAACGAGGCAATACCAGGTGTATCAGCTGACATTTCGATGCAAAATAGAGGTAACAGTAATTCTCATTCTGATCTCAGAAATAGTGCAGGGACAGGTGACAATTCAAATTTACATTGGCCTAACCATGTCTTAAATGAAATGACACCTCCAGTTTTTGAAAATGAAGATTCAGATGATCCTAAAGCCTTTTTAGAAGGGTTACAAGAGTACTTCACGGTGAAACGTATACCAGAGGAGTACAAGATGGTGATAGTAAGAAAATGTCTAAAGGGTAATGCTGCCAATTGGCTAGGCCTTTCTATGGGTAACAATAATGACTACAGGACCTTTAGGAACATCTTTTTAACCAGATATTGGGGAGCTAGTAGGCAGGCTAATATTAGAGTTGAATTAAGCAATGGAAAATTTAATCCTAGATCGGAGGAATCAATGGTCAACTATTTTATGAGAATAGCGAGAAAATCGAAGATGTTGGACCCTCCCTTAGATGAAAAAGATCTAATAAATATAGTTACTCCACATTTTCCGGAAACGCTTCAACACTACCTAATCATAGCCCGACCCGATAGCATTGCAGCTATGATAGAATTATTATCAGCCTTAGAAGTCAATAAGCCAAAACACGCATTTGGAAATAAATATGAAGAAAAAGAAACTGTAAATTCTTTCGGGCAAGGGGCACAGTATTATCAGAATAGAAGTGAGATTAGGGAAAGATATAAAGGACCAGTACCAAGGATGGAATCATTCCGGTGGGAAAATCAAGGTAGATATAACCAGGAAGGGCATCACCAAAATAGAAATGGTAATCAAAGGGGAAGAAATATAAGGGTGAATTATATGAATACAAATAGATTTGATCGAGGTAGACGGGGACGTTATTTTGGACATAGTAGAAATTCAAATGATGGGTATTGGACAAACGGAGATAATGAGTTTAGACCGAGGTCACCAAGACAGGAAGAAAGGTATTCTAATGGACGAAATTCCCCCGAAAATGCAGAAATGGTTGAGGCCATTAACACGGTCAAAAACATGGTAGGAAGTAACCCCGATTTAATGCAGGAAAACAGAAGTAACAATTCGGGAAATAGTACAGGAGCCATACATAAAAATCAGGGAAACGCCAGACCCGGTCAAACGCGCCTTCAGTGAGAACTGGGTATCCTAGTAATGATTGTGATAAGTACTCGGAAATAAATAATCCTGGAAGGCAAATGATGATACAAAAGAAAAGAGAATGTAAAAATAGAATCGACGAAAACGAAAAAGTAGGAGATCCACCTAAAATCAAAATTGGAGTAAATGGAAAACAATACAATGCAATTATAGATACAGGATCAAATAGCACAGTATGCTCACAAAATTTTTATGATAATTTACAAAGTAGTGGTTTTAAAGTAATGTCTTTACCAGTTAATGGGATATATTGCTCGCTAGCTGTGGGAAAACGAAAAGAAAGAGTAAAATTTCAAGCAATGATAAATATTGAAATAAATGGGAGAATACTTGGAATTTTATTTCTGATTGTAGGAAGACTTGTGACAGATATTATAATAGGTTGTGATTGTCTTTATGCCTGGGAAGCTGTGGTGAATTTTAAAAACATGATTCTAGAAATGAAAGTTGAAGATGAGACCATTATAGTGCCTTTTGTGGAAGATAGTAGTTCAGAAACTATTGTAAGAGAAAAAGAGGAAGAAGAAATCCAAGGGGATACATTCTTTATAGAATATGTTAAAGTAGGAGCTATGGAATTAACTGAAGTAAATGTCAAAGAGTACAGAGTCGATAATAAAGAAAATGTAGAATGGGATAAAAATGATTTCATAGACAATTTGAGGGTTTCTGATGCAACTAGGTACTATGATAGGGAGAGTAGTGAAGACTTAGAAGAATTGTTGAAAAAAAAGTAACTCAGGCTGATCAACTAAATGAACAACAGAGGGATAAACTGTTTGAAATATTAATCCGAAATAAAGAAGTATTCTCTGAGAAACCTGGTAAATGTAATATTTATACTCATTCGTTTGAGATGATACCCATCAAACCTTTTACACATAAAGCGAGAGCTATCCCTAGTACAATAAGAGAAGAGGTAGATGCAGTTATAAAGTCAATGTTAGAAGATGAGGTTATTGAAATTTCGAATTCAGAATTTGTGAATCCCCTATGTATTGTAAATAAGGCCAATGGAAAGATTAGGGTGACATTAGACTCGAGAAAACTAAATCATTGTTCCTCATACTTTCCATCAGGGAATCCAACAGAACGTGTCCTCCGAGATATAGGAATTTATTTACGTCTACTTACACATCATAATCACAAGGATTGGGTGAAATATTGTCCATTGATAGAAAAGATTATCAATCATACCATTAATGTAACTACTGGGTTTGCACCAATAAAATTAATGTTAGGAATTGAACCAGAACCAATATTGATCGGGGTACCAAAAACACTGAAAATTAATGACATTCAGTTAAGTGAAGAAGAAAGAGCGAAAATTGCTTTTGAACGAATCAAGAAAAAGGCAGAGAAGCGAAAATTAAAGAAAAAGAGTAGAAAACATAAATGGGAACCTAAGATAGGCGATTGGGTACTAGTTAAAGACCATAAGTTATCAAGTGCATTGCGAGGTAGGAACAAAAGGATGGAATTGTTATATAAAGGTCCTGCAGAAATTATATCAAAATTTGGTTATCATACCTATGAATTAAAAGATGTTAAAAATGAAAAATGTCTGGGAAGATGGCATAAACAACTCCTTCGACCATACAAGAAACCGTGTGGTACCTTGGAACCTTGATTTAATGTAAAAGAAAAATTGGAAGTGTCATTTGTCTATAGGCGCCCAATCAGCTTTGAGATAAAATGTAAATGTTAGCTTACTTGAAAATCATATATTGGTCAGGTACTTCCATATTCATGAAAAATGCAGAATGTGAATTGCTATCTACTACCAAGAGCTTAAAAATATATTGTATAGAGCTCACAATAACAGCTTCAGAAAGATTGTTAAAATGTTCATCTCCGCATAGAGAGAAAACAGAATATTTACTTTGTAAACATTTGTTAAAATATTTAGATGTATAGATAGTTATCACAGAAAGACAAAGAAAGAACTTGTCTAAAGAGTGTAATGGATTTATATAAATATATGTACATTTTATTGCTTAAAGGATATAGTACAGATATGTGTTACAATAACAAAAGTAAAAAAATCACAGTGCAAGTGATAGTGAGAGCGAAGTGAGCAAACATGAACTAAAAGAAGGAAGTATAAAGAAAGACTCTTGAAATTTAACCTTTATATAAAAGCTTCACAGAAGAAACCATAACATATTGTAATTAGTATTTAAGGATTAATGTTAAGTCAAGTGTATAATTGTTTGTCATGTTAAAAAGATTAATGAGAAAATATGTTAATAACCAATTTCAAAAAAAACAGTGTAATTGAAAATTGTATATAATGGCAGTGTTGCCGATTATTCAAAATACAGGAGTAAATTTTAATTTTTCTTTCGGGCAAGACATTTACATTATTTTATTATGAAATAATAAAATAACATAAATGGGGGCATTTGATACCGAAATTTAGATTTCCGATCGAATGGGCTTTTGAAAAAGACACGTTTTAATTTAATTGCCGGATGTGAGATTTGCGATAAGTGTTAAGTAATAACATACATAGATAATAGAGTAGCAAGTGTTGTAAGGTGAGCAAGATATGAGTAAATGATAGTCGTTAAATTTGTAGTATAAACGCATTATTGGTTTGAAATTAACGAGTCATGACGTCATACCACATAGTTTAAATACACGTTCGAAAGTCAAGTCTACCAACCTTAAAAGTCGCGCGATATATTTAATAAAATATAAAGTAAACATCGTTTAATCCTAAAAAGGTAATTATATATTCGAAATTCATAAAAGAACATGTTATAATAGAAAGGGACATTTCTAAATTGCGGGAAAAGGAAATAGCATTTTGGATACGAGGCTTTCTTGGATGACGTCATGACATTCAAATGGGAAGAGAACGGTCTTCTTAGCGTGGGTAAGAGAGAAAGCGTCGGGTAACTACTCAACGAGAGACCAGTACGGCAGGTCGTGCAGCGCGGATGTGAGTGTGATTCCTCTACATATACAAATATTTTCGGCATAACTTCCGAAAATATTTAATAGACAATAAAATGATGTGCAAAGTTGTTCTTGGGTTGTCCATTACACTTACGCAAACCCGAGATAAAGAGATTTCTTGCAGAACTAGCCGGAGCGAGCTACATCGAAGGGCAACGTCACGTCACCAACGACTTCAGCTTCAAATGGCGATCCAATAACCAGGACACCAACGATTATACAGCTTCAAGAAGAAAGGAAAACCTGTTCAATTGATAGACAAAATGATATTCTTAAGTTCAAACATAGCAAACCTCCTAGAAAGAATGGTATTTACAAGATTGACATTCTACCTAGAAACACAAAATCTACTACTCCCTGAACAAGCCAGGTTTAGAAAGGACAACTCAGCAATATTACATCCGGTTGTAAGACTCACACAGGACATTAAAGAAAATGTCAATAAGAATAATAAGACTATTCTGGCATTGCTTGTTGATTTCAAAGGTGCATTTACCACAGTATGGCAAGAAAGGTTCTACTATACAAGATGAAGACATATGGCATATCAGGCCACATACTAAACTGGTTTCCAGCCTTCCAATCCCAAAGATGGTTTGCAATAAATACAAAAAGCCACATCCAAATGGAAACAAATGAGAGCTGGACTACTTCAAGGGTCTGTTACAAGCACCATTCTGTTCAACATATATATAAACGACCTAGTAGATGTTCTACATACAAGAAAGAATGTTTGCTGATGACGTGGTAATATGAACTACACAAAAGAATATGTTGTTGTTGGTTTATTTAATAACGCTGTATCCAGAACAAAAGAATATAAGATCTGGAAAACTTCACAAGAACTACAAACAACAATGGGAAATGCAATCATAACCCTAGAACAGTGGACTAATAACAACAATATGGAAATAAATAACAGAAAAACTCATTATCAACTGTTCACAATGCAGCATAAAACAGAAAAAATATGCCTGCAGATTAAAAAAAAAAAAAAAAAAAAACTACAAGAAGTGACTAAAACAACTTATCTAGGGATAGAATTATATCAAAAGCTATAAATGAAAGAACATGTACACAATGTAATAAATATGACCAACAAAAACAACATTTTAAAACACCTAGTAGAAATAAAATGGGGTGTAAACATGGACCTCCTTAGTAATACATACAAAACATTCATAAAACCCAGCCTACTATATGGAGGAGAACTGCTAGCAACAGTAAACAAGAGACTCAAAAGTAAACTAGAAACTTCACAAAATAATTCACTAGAAATAATAACAGGAACTGTAAAAACAACCAACTGCAGTACTACAATGTTTCACAAAAAACATGGCCATAGAATTGGAACATGAATTGAAAGCAATTATCCTAGCACAAAAACTGCAAGCCAATGGAAACAGACACAAGTGGTATCACACAGCAGACACTATAAGTAATCTGAAAACTCAAATAAGCTTCAGAACATATTTAATAACTCAAAATGCAAGAAGTTAATTACAGGGGTAACAAGTCCAATAGACTATATTGACATACAATATTGGAATGACTTGATATATACAATACACAAACAAAACAATATACCAGATGAAATGAGAACCATAGCAATAGCGACAGAAAATGAAAGATATCCAGAAAAAGAACAGCTCCAAAAATATACAGATGGATCCCTCATCAATAAAAAGGATGCTGGTGCAGGAGTGTGATGTAAACACTTTGCACAGTATCTAACACTAGGTGAAACTTCAAACCATTATGATGAAGAATTAACAGCTATAAAAGCAGCACTACAGAACATCCTATACAGAAACTTTCACTTAGCTTAGGCCCCTGTGGCCGGCCAATATATCCGCACCCAGAATCGGCAAATGCGATAATGGTACTGCTGGACTTCCTCTCCTGAATTCTCTCTGGTGGAGGTTTTTAGTGGGTAGTACTTTTGGGTGAAGCCTACAGCCCTGCTGTGCCTTCCAGCACAGTGGGCCTCCATAAATGTATTTTTCCTCCACTCAAAAAAAAAAAAAATCTTACACAGACCATCCATAAAACAAAAAATAGTTATCTTATCAGATTCAAAATCAGCTATAGATAGTAAATTACAGCAATAAAACAACAAGAAATATCAAAGAAATAAGACGCCTAATTAAAGCAGTTGAAACAAGAAATCATGTCACTCTTCAATGGATCCCAGCCCATGTTGGGCTTTTGGGCAATGAACATGTGGATCAATTAGCAAAGAAAGATGTAATACAACAAATAAAACCTGTAGGATGAATGGAAATACACAAAAAATTAAACAACATTAAGCAACATTTCAAAATACAGCAGAGACTTGATGAAGAAGACATAAAAGGATAAGGATTTTAAGAATATTAGAGATAGAGTTGACACTCAAAAAGTTCCAAGAAAAACTGCAGTGACCCTATTTAGGATGGCAACTGGCCACGACTGCCTCACAGAACAATTCCACACAAGATACGCTGCCTACCTATACCCAAGTGCACTCTCTGTCAAGAAGATGTCATCCTGCACAAACAGCATCTCTTCAAGTGCAAAGACCTTAAAAGTGACAACCTGCAGAGTTTGTATTTGGGAAGCCAGGGGGAAAATGATGCACATCAATTAATCCCCAGTGCAATTGGTGAACAACAACAACAACAGTTCTGAAATAAGGTTTGGCATTGCTAGGGTTAACAGTGAATCCAAATAGACCTCACGGCCAACCATTTGCACACAAAGCAAGTTTGATGAACACAATTCCCAGTCAGCGACACCAACACAACATCTTATGTCAGCACCACTCACTGTTCCCCAACAATACAAGTTGGCTTCAGAGACTGTGGACTCCTTATTGAAATATCTTTGTTTTATCCCCTACTGCCTGTATAAATTTGAACAAATAATTTTGGAGCATACGTAGTGCATAAAGGAATAAAATATGGTATGAAAGTGACAGACAAATGAAACAGTGTTTTCATTAACTTGCAAAATTGATATGACTTTATTATAAAGCTGTACATAATAATAGGCTTTTATGTTTGGAATGAAAAAATCAATACTATTTACAATATCATTGTACCAACTTTTATTTCAATGCTAGATGTAAGGTAGGTAAGTCAAAACTATTGCCACCTTTGTATGTGAAAATGGGATATAGAACTTCTTAAGTACATTAAAATGGTATGAACTGCACTCAAATTATAACATCTTATTACTTTATAAAATGTGTAAACATAAATAAGATGCAGTTTGTTACATACATAATGGTGTTAAACCTATTACTTGAGCTAGGAAGTTCATACCAAAATACTGGATTCCAAGTAAATGCAATAACATTTACACATAAATGAAAGTTGTTTCCTGTTCTTCATTCTTTCCTACATTCATTGTAAGCAATCTCTCATTAATGTAAATACCTAGCAATGTGTTTGTTCAGATGTGATAAAATTCCTCTGAGTGACAAAGAATAAGTACAAACTTTCTAGCTCTAATCAAATACATTCCACAGTTATTCATGCACATTAAGGTCCACAGCCAAGTATTAATTTCTCTAATAATTATGTAATTATCTGGTAGAAGTGTAATCAATATCACTGAGCATATGTGGCCTTTGGTGAGATTCATATGTTATTTAGGCATAGTGGATTATTTCCTTTATTTACTTAAGAATATCACTAATGTCATTCATTATGAAATATCAGTTATGCTATCTTGACCTATGACTTTGGGATATCCTTAGAGATAAGTGATACTGATACTCAAGAATTGCAGCTCTCCACTTATTGGTTAATTTAACAGTGTAAACATTGCATTGCAATTGTGGAGTATTTAAACAAAAATCATGTATTTCTTTCCTACTCCCATTTTCTATGCCAAACACTTGCTGTGTTTTAAAGTCTTTTGCTATTTTAAGTAATAATCTATAGCCTCTGCTACATTGCACGTATGTACATTAAAGTGGTGATTTTCACTCTTTGACTTACAAAATAATATATATACTTTGAAGGGAAACACAGACAATAACAAACAAAATCTTAAGATATTGCTCAACATTAGACTTACAAATTGCTTCTATAAAACTTCCACTACACAAATTACAAACTAAAACAGAACTTTTACAATAGCTACTGCTATTGTTTTATAACAAAAATATGATATGTTTAGCATTATAAAGGTGGTGAATATTATAACCTTATTTCCTTTTCTTTTTAATTTCTAAAGCTGCTTTTCATAATTTGCAATTTCTTTTAATTTTTGTTACCCAAACATAAATGTTCCACCAGCAATTACTAAAAAGCAAATACCCATATTTACATTTGGGCATTAGAATGCTCAACTCTTCTATCTCTACATGAACTAACAATATCAATCACTTCTTGCACACAGGTTTTAGTGGCACAAAGATGCAGACTCAAGCTGCTTACTTTTATGAAATTTACACTCACAAATAAAAATCTAACCCAATCAGCTGTTTGATGATTATTCAAACAATTATAAAGTTTGTCCAAGCTTCTCTCTTTCAAGAGTAAAGTCAGCTTCATTACATTACATTTCATATCAAACATATTTCTGAAACATTCAAACATCACTTCAAAATAAATGAATTCACAGATTTAAAGTTTCTTCAGATCTCTACTGTTAGCTGTAGACTTAGTTTTTTGTGCAATTTTATAAAAACAACATCATTTGCACATAGATGATGTTGCACAGTTTTTAGACTATTATAATTATTCAGGAGATGCTTAATCTCTAAAAACAAATTTTGTGAACTCTTGATTTATTCTCCAAAGTTCAGATGAACTAGACTACTATGTAAAGCAAGCATAATAAATCATGACAATCTGTTAAAGAATTCAAATGTTTATCCTAATCTACTGGGAATTTATCTGCCACTGAGAAGTGTAACAGTTATTAGAACTATTATTATTATCACAAGAAAATCATCAAGTTCATCAAAGCATGCAAAGTTAATGTTTAAATTCAACGTAAATTTCATGATTTGTTTCCTCCTTTTTTTCCTCAATGTTTAGTTGCGATATGACTTTTATGTTGAAGCAACTTCAAATAATAAATAAATTAAAAAAAAAAGAAATTATATTCTGAATTTTAATGTATTCTCTTGGTCAAGTGCTTATTTTGACTTAAGGTTTCATCATATGATGAACATAAGCAAGGGTACATGTTTTTTGTATCTTCTCTGCAACTGAGTTAGCTATTACAGGTGCGTAGGTTGGAGAAGCAGAAGATGGGAAAATATCATGAAAACCTTGCAATTAAAAGTTATTACATAAAACAAGTTATTTCCAAAGGATTTTTCATTTTTAAAACTACTAAGATATAAGCCTTTTTGCCATGGGTCATTAGCTGTGTGTTTATTATCGCCTAATATTTCATATAACTCTTGCTATATTTGACATCACTAGAGGACCTTTGCAATTAATATGTAAACTCATTAAAAATTTTATTTGTTTGTTTTTTCCATGCTATAGGTATCAGAAGAGCATTTAAAAACTAAACTTGAAGGATTATTGTTCTATAAAATTTCTGTGTTGACATCAAGATGACCATGTGCAAAATTATGGAATGTTTCTTTGTAATTTAGGAGCACAGTGTGAAATGAAGTTGTTCGAGACGAAGTGAAACTCTTCTTTTACTTCTGTTCATTTTAGAACAGCTGTCCTTTCATTGTAATGTTTCTGATCCCACCGTAATCTTACTACAATGCTCTTAAGTTTTGTTTCATATCAGTGTTTCCCATTGCTCCCTTTCTTAACCTTTATGTTAACTAATTGCACTCCTCTTCTGTTATGTAGAAGTATACACTGCTCAGCTTCTATCTAATAGCTGATGCAACAACAGGTGGCTGCATCAGCTGATAAATAACACATGGAAAACCAATTCAAGCAGTTTCAGCATCTCCCGTTGAGCACACAGCAAGCAGTTTTGGGACATAACATCCCTAATGAAATACAATACCTAATTTATGTTAAAGATCCAAGGGTCATGAATAGGAGAGAGAATATTGATTTCTTTCATAAACATTGAATTTCTTTAGAAACAATCCCTACCTACAGTTTCCTGTATTGCTTTGATTTATTTACAGCTGTGCTTAGAAAAAGAAAGTGCATTTTAACTATGCATTATAAGACAAAGAGTGCTATAACCATCGTTGTTTCTCTATACTTTGCCAATCGAAATTTAGAACTGCTTATTTCTAACAGTGATTCTACCCTGAATTCTACTTGGTGTTTTATTCTGTTATTAATTATGCAGGGCTGCCCACATGAACATACATACTGGCCCCATTTGTGGCTCATGGTGGCTATGCCCCCTCCCCCACCCCTGTTTGTCACCAAATTGGAGATAGATCCACATTAATCACAAAGTCCAATACAATTTGTCCAGTAATGGGCATGTAGTGACATCTGGGCAGAGCAGAAAGTACAAAGTGATATTTCTGGTATTTTATTGTATAGGTCTCCAAAAATGATGAGGTCCTAAGACGGCTGTGAGTTTACCCAACCTCATCCTGCCTTATGGGCAGCCCTATTGATAATTATGAATGCATTCAAAGTGCATTTAATGGACTGCATTAGGAAACTTTTTAATAAGGCATTTGCCACATGCATATATTTATGTTAATAGGCAGTTGGTATAAGGCAAATTATGTAGATGTAGCAGACCAAATGATTTAAAACACAGTAACATTTATCAGTAAGATATTTACTAAAAATAGTGCTGAATACATTCTGGTAGTTTTGAGTTGAAATCTTTCAATTAGCACTTAAAAGATTTTTGCCCCCCCCCTTAGCAGTATCACGTTAGAAAACCTACATCTATCAAAGTATTTTGTCTTCCAAGGAAGTTCTGTTCTTAAAATGTTTTAAAACTCCCACAATGTCACAGACTGTGACTTCTATACTTTGATGCCTTTAAAATTCTGAGTTCTTAATTGAGGTGTTCATTTGGTGTTTTTGGATATCGAAACTTTTTTTCTCAAGAATCACTGTATTTGAAGGCTAATTATGATCAGTACAATTTGGTACACATTTTCATTATTTTAGCATCAATAGAATTATGCAGCAGCTGCCTTGCACAGCAAGTTCTTTTTGAATATTGAAGTCATGCATCAGTGTGCTGAGCATTTTCAGAAGAAAAGTTTGGAAGTGAATAGTGCAAAAAGTAGAGGAAGAAAACAGCTTATGAAGAAAGTTAATAATGTAAAAGCAATGAAAGAAAAATGATTTGAAACAATGGAAAGAATTGGTCTTACGTAGTGACAGGTAATCACAGGTACACAAAATGAATTTAGTAATATGCACTGTTTGGGATCACCTCTCGGTTTCTTATTGTCTTATGGGGTCTCGCGAGCAATGAATCATAATTAGTGATCAAGCAATACAGGGTGAGACATGGTGCTGTAATGAGAACAAAGAAAGATGGGGGGAGAATGGTGGCCTACTAGAAAAACCATGCTTTAATTTTCTTTAGATTTATCTCCAAATTCTTAATGCCTGTTATAGAAAATGTTGCAAATATTGCTTGAAATAAGCAGCATTTATTAGGTTAAATGATTTTATGTTATGACAAAAGCTTTAACTTTATCCTAAAATCACAAAAAACATGTAAAGCTTTACAGTAAACATAATGCAATATTACACTGAAAAACATAAAAACATTTAATACAAATTCTCCCTATTTTTAAGCTGGAATTAAAAATTTGTGTCGAAATAGCTCTAAACATGTTTGTCTATTATGGTATATTATAACACATCTGCTTTTGAATGAAAGGTTTTCTTGCAATACCTATGCAATAAACTGCCTTTCTTGGGTGGTATTAAAATTTAATTACATTTGTGTGAATTTGCACAGTTTCTGAAACTTGTCGACCCTTGTTACCAGCTTGCCATAGAACAATTAGAAGATGGATTGCCTCAATACACTTCAATAAGGACGAAGCATAACATCTTTAAATAAAGAAAAGAAGGCAGTCTTATTCTTGTGTGAGATGCTGACGTCTTTTATAGCTACTTTGTTCTCCGAAATGTACACACCATCCTGGTATAAATATGTTAGCATTCATAATTTCAAATAGGCTGTATGAAGACAGAGTGAGTTGCAAGTATAGCCTGACTCTGCAAGGTTGAAAGAATTTGCACGCTACAATATTTTCATGTGCAGATCCACAATTATAGGTGGGAAGCAAATACCCATGTTGTTATGTACCCAAATGCTTGTTTGTGTCATAAGATCATTCTCATATCTTTTTGATTTACCATTGATACACACTCTATTTTAATAATGTTATGAAAAAGACATTAGCAGTAATCTTGTATAAGAGCTGTTAGCATTATTAACAGCTTTTTCCTTGAAAAGCTAATTGTGTCATATACAGAAACAAAATGAAACTGTGCACCTATCTGCATTATGTTACCAAAGTTTAGTTCCAGTATAAAGACATTCCTTCCCTAGAAGTATGTGGTTTATAAATTGAGGTATGTGATTATATTTTTAATTGTTGGTGTTATCTATGAGTAAATTGTTGGTGGAAGTCATTATGGAGCTTTATTCAAACAACTTATTGAATGTCAATAACAATATAGGCATTGTCGAGAAATACCATGGTTACTAGATATATAAAAAGTAATTATATAGATGGTAATGAATATTAGTGACTCAAAATAACCTCAAACATATAGATGGTAATTAAATAAGAATGAAACAAATTTTCTGAAAATGATACTCCTATTAAATCCATTTGCGATAGCATCATTATTTACAGGAGATATTGAATATACACTTTATTTATTATTTATGAATATCTGGAATGCATCCTGATAAAGATTTTGCATATAATTGCTTTCAGCAGAACATGGCTTTTTGATGGAGAATTACGAGAGGTATTAACAGACATTTTACAATAGTGATGTTTTATGATGCAGGAGAAAAATAGAAGGAAAATGGAAAGGTCTGTCTATGGAAAATTATATTAAGATTACAATTGCTTATCTAAACATGTTATGATTTTAAATTATGTGCCTATATTACATTATATGCAATAATTAACACACCACTCTTTTCATATAAAAATGTAACATAGCTACGGTATGTGCATAACTACAATCTGTTATATAAAAGAGCGACATATATCAGTCATTAAAATTACCCTTCATAGCCGCACGTATCAGTCCAGTTCTAGCTATGAGATGGTATGCGGTAGACCATTTTCTTTTTTTTGTCAGTATAATGTCTCAGTATAAATTGTGGCATAGGAATGAGGAATTATGCTATCTATAGTTATATTATTTATTTATTCTGTTGTATTAAAAAGGATAAATTAATTTATTAAACACAATCTTTATATGAATATTTCTGTAAAGCTGAGGAAACCTGAGTATAAATTTCCAATTGTCATTATTTATAGCTCACAAAAAAATAATAATACACATGCAGGAGATAAGCTGATGCTATGTATGATTAGTGATTACTAAGGAAGCTTAATTCTGTAATTTATAAATTATAATATCTTTTGTGTATTCTGCAATTAATATCCACAAAATACACATTTAGAGATGGAAAAAATAGAATTAGGACAAAAAGTTTAAACTATAAGCTATAAGAGTAATATAACATGTTTAACTTTGAATATAATAAACATAATCTTTCCATCTTTGCTAAAGGGGGAGGTACATATTTTAGTACAAAAACTGAATTTTTAATGTTTTCTTTAGTAAATATACATTTGCCTTTGGTATAATCTGCCTCAAAAAAAAAGTATGTGTACCACTTCCAACTATGTGTTTATAAATGTGCAAGTACATATATACATCATATGCTGTAAGCTTGTCTCAGACATTTAAGAGGTAGAACTGGAACTTAAAAATTCAAGTGGAAGGTCTGTGGTTCAAATCCCAGTTGTGGATTGAATTTTTAAGTTCCAGTTCTACCTCTTAAACTTTGCCCACACACGGCTTGTGTGTTTAAAAACACCAACAGTAAGTTTGTTGGCATAAATAAATAATAATTGTCTCAGACATGTTTTTTTTCACTCCCTGTAACTTTCATTTTTTTGTACATTTTGACCACAATTTAAAGAAATATTGCATTATAGTGTATACTACTTGTATTAAAGCATGTGCTATTGTGAATTTAAACTGAGAAAACAGTACAGGCCTTATGAACTTTCACTTTTTGTATACTTACTCCCCATTTTAAGCAAAGATTTGCGTAGATGCATTCTATGTTTGGTTGCATTACATAGGGACATTTAGTTCTAGTAACAAGTATTTCAACAGCCATTAAAAGAAATAATTTTCTTCTATGTTCCAGTTTCCGTGCTTAGAAATCATTAGCTTTTCAATGCAATTATTAGAACACACCTCTATGGTTGCATTTTTGCCTCAGCATTATGCAGCCATTGTGTTAGTGCCTAACATAATATACACAAGAATTAGGTAGGCAGCAAAAATATAGGATTGAATAATAGCTTCAGCAGGTTCCAAGATTAAAAGTAGCTTTTATGGCATAATGTTTATTTTTGAGGTTTCTTAAGCAGGTGTGGATTGTGAATAGCAGTGCACCAAATGTATTAAAGAAGGATTTAACAAATAAACATGTCTGAGTTGGCTTTAGGCAAATGTGGCATCCATGTGCTATGCCTTAACTGTATTTACAATGCAAGTACTGCAAGAGTTAACTAGTGATACAATGTTTAGAATGTAAGACTGCTTGAAAGCAAAAATGGCCATCAACTGTCATTTCACGTGCTTAGTATTTATTCCTCTCATAATCCTGAAGATTATAAACTTATTGAAAAGTCAATTATTTAACACTGCACATTTTGTTGGAGTATAAAACTCTGAAATAGGTATCGTATTTACTCAAGAAAACCTTTGATTGTAAGACCCGCCAAGTTTTGCAGATGAATTTTAGAAAGAAGAAAAAAAAATGTGTGAATGTTGTTGTTGTTTGCTAATGCTGGATTTCTGACAATGAAGTCATTAATCCTCTTGCTCCCCAATATTTTTCACATATGTGTGAATGTTCGACACGTTAATTTGAGACAGGCTGTAATGCCCAGAAAAATCATTTTCAGAATTTCTTTGTTACTGTACATACAGATTGTTGACCAAGGAGAAGTTTTACCTTTCACTTGTTTGCAAAGAAAGGAGTCAGGAATTAAACATTGGTCTTCACTCATTAGTAGCTAGAACCCTTCTGCCTACTGTTTTCGTACTAGTACAACAGGATCTTTGGTTAAAACAGCAGCAACTTTATTGAAAGAGAGTTTCTTTTGTGCGTTTCGTGTTAGCAATTACATGAATTCACGAAAAAGTTTCACAATAGGTTTTAAGCTAGAATTCCCTGAAAAAAATGGTGAATGGGCAGCAGGTCAAAAGTACAACTAAACATGATCCGTTACTGAAAAAATCATAGAGATAAAGCTGCGAAGAAAGGAAGTTGATCTTTTCGTGGCCATAAGAAAGGATGCCATGCTGCAGTGCATGATGCAGCAATGGAGTGGGGGAAGAGAAGAGTGCTGTGTGGTGACCTGTGAAATGATGCAAATGAAAGGGCAAGAAGTAGCTCGCGAGTAATAACAATAGTTAATGTTTAATAAAACATACTTATTAAATACATACTTCAGTAATACGTTTATTATTTTCATTTCCTGAAATACCTGTTTGTAAAGCCCTCCCAATTTTCTGACTATAAATAATTCTATTAAAAAACGTCTTACTAGGCCCTCCCCATGTTATTTTCGAGTAAACATGGTATATTCATGACATAAAAATGACTGCAAATTGTACATTCACTCTCATTATACCATAAGAGCTGTACTGTTTTCTTACTGTAAACCCATTATAGAATCTTTGTTTTGAAACAAGTGATTATTTAAAAAGCAATTAATACCACAAAAATGAGACAAAGTGAGAACATGAAATATAAAAATGGGCAAAAATTAAATAATTTTGAAGGATCTGTTTTTATATATTGTTATTTATCAACTATTTCAATAAGCATTTTGTAGTGAACTATAATATTTGCACTGCAAATGCTATTTGCATGCAAAATAGGTGAAGGATGAAGGATTTACAGGAAATTATTTGGTTGTTTCAAAAGCTGTATATAATTTCATAAAGTGCAGGAAATGTAAATTAAGCGTGTAAAGTATTGTCAAAGTAGCATTTGCACTTGCCATTTAAAATAGTCAAAGATGTAAATTCCCCCTTAAATAAAACATTTTTGTTCATATAAGATTTTAAAAACTGCCTTCACTTTATGAAAATTTTAAGGAAAACATTTTTTCATTAAAATGCTTAACTTAGAAGGTAAAGCTTTTATTTTTAGGGGCTTTAAAATTTTGTTTATTGTGGTTATAAATTATAAGTCCATTTACAAGGTACCATCAATATATTGTTATATGTAAAATAGCCTTTGGGTTTGTAAGCTATGGCCAATCTTGATTAATTAACACTGTTTATCTAATCATCCCATTGAAATCCATTAAGAGAGAGAAATTGGATTTTAGAATAGTGACCTATTAATTTCTTGATTCAATTACAAGCAATAAAATTATTTGCAGTGCCTGAATTTGTACTAATGGCAGTAATATCAGCAGCAGTCTTTGTGCATAAAGTATAAAACAAACAACATTCATTAAGTTATGTTATTAACTAAATTCTTATTGATATTGCCTTGCAACAACAGCAAGATGCTAATTCCAAATTGTTTGAAGCATTTTTATGTAGTCTCTGCATGTCATAGTGTTCAATAACTGTCTATAGCCAATGTTTACATAACAATGCAGGAAGTATCTTAAACACTATCTCTGAAATAAACATCAGTGTTCTCAATGTTTAATTTTTAGTTTCAGGGCTATAATCAGCAAGATTCATATTTTGCCACTATACAGATCATCCGTTTACCTGATAACTAACACAATTATTGTAAATAGTGTTTCATGCATTGTATTAATGCAAGAATTACTGATAATGATGCTCTAAAGGCAGCATTATACAAGTTACAGGGATACTCACCATGGAGATGCTTGGATTGCCATACTATTAAAATACATTTATGAATTAAAAAATTACTTTATAATCTTTTCTAATTCTTTTTGAGAAATTAAACAACTCTGAGCTGATGTTATCTTTCAATTTGACTAAATATGTGAATTTGTTTATGAACATTATATATTTTCCACAGAGGTATTAATTAAAGTGGACATCTTGCAGATTTCATGTTGTTGCTGAAAGCAGTATGAATTATACACATACAAGAAAACTTTGGCAGTACTAGTTCTAAGATAGTGTTGCTGAAAAAAATAATATTTCCCAATTAATTCAACAAAATGCAGAGTGAAAAAAGTTTTACATCAATCCAATTCATTGTTAATCCTTTGGATCGACAAGCACACTTATTTACTACATTATGATCTTGTATCTCTACCACTAGCTCTTGAGCAGTACACGTGGCTGTGAGCAATCACATATCAACAGATGAAGTCCCTCTTATGCTGGTCATCAGGTAAGCAGATGACCCAACAGTTCATGGCTCTATCTATCTTGCATTTACTTATTTTACAAAAAGTATGTTACTCTGACTGTGTTAGAAATTAAATTAAATTATTTTGTTGTTTAAGACACTATGAATTGCCAGGGTCACTCAGCATTGCTGGTGTTCTGGAATTTTGTCCCGCAGGAGTTCTTTTATATGCCAGTAGATCTACTGACGTGGAGCTGTCGTTTTTAAGCACACTTAAAAACCATCAGTCTGCACTGGATTTGAACCTGCGACCTTGGGATCAGTAGGCCAGTGTCTAACCAACAGAACACCCAGAGTGACTTGACTGTGTTAGGGTTACCATATTTTCATAATGGAAAAAAAAGTAAGATTTTAAGATTTTTTAACGGAAAATCTAAGGTTCTTATCAGTCTGACCAACTTTGATACAAACTTTTCCCTAACCTCTATTATGCATTGTATACACTAGAACCTATTTACTGGACTAGGCAGGACCAGAGATAATCTGGATAGTTATATTCAGATTAAAAACTGGAAATAAAATATTAAATTAATACAAGCCTTGATGTTCAGTAATGAAATTTGGATCAGAGGCAAAAGCATGAGAAAAAGGAATTGAAAGCTATTTAGGTGAGAAACCGATGATTGCATTCATGACTGTCTTGAAAACGAATTAAAGATAATCTCACACACTTTAATTTTGTTCTGTATAGCTTGAAGCATGGAACCAATGGCAATCTCTATCCTACCTGTATTACAACATTACAATCATATACATCATTATGTATTTATCAAAGAATACATACTTTTATTGTGAAGAAGAAAACAAAACTCAAGCCAGATAAACTGGAAATCTGGATTAATGAGGGCTGGATTAAGATTCTTATGTAATAAGTAGGGCAAAAGATTGTGCAATAAGCCACAAGTTTAGTGCACGTGGGTTCTATTGTTGCTACTCTTGCATGTACATAGTGTTAGATGTCTGCTGATGTGCATGCATATACAATTACTGCACAGTAATGGTTATGTCATTCATTCTCCACGTCCAACTAATCTGAATCGCATGTGACCACACATGGTTCCACGCTCTAGTAATAATATACAGGATTGAATTTATGAGGCTTTAGGGTAAAACTGATACCTATTTCATCTATTTAGTCATTAATATTTATTTTCTAGCAGATTAGAGTAGCTTTTGGCATTTTGGGACACTTGTGTGAAATAAAGACACTTGCAAAAGGATGCAGTTATTACTTAGTGAAGTTCATGTACACATTTGCTTTATTTGATTAAAGGAACTGTTCTTTCAACAAATGTATTGGAATTTGGAGTAATAGAAAGATCTACAGTTACATTACCTGACGGGCAGACAGACAACAAAACCAAGTGGACATCATGTGGGAAGACTGAGAAGATAGTATCACAAAGCATTTTCTGTTTAGTATTAGCAAACTGTATTAGTGGCTGTTGTCATCTACTATAAAATTTTAGATCATATTTTCAGAGATATTTTTAAATAAGTGAGTTTATCCTTTGACAAGTATAAGAAAGTATCAAGAAAAATAAATATACATGATATAGCATTAACTGAATAAATTTTATGGGGAAAACTTGAGATGGCAACCCTAACTTATATACATTCAGTTAACAAATAATGCATAATATTGTTAACTGTCATTGAGATGTACAATTGAATGATTTATGGTATTCTTTTTTAATAAAAAGGCAAACCCTTTTTTCAATTCTAGTGCTGGTGCTGTCAAGGCAAAGAGCATTTTTGGGTTTACTTCACATTTTTTAATATAATTATCAACAATAGGCACTGCAGAAGTTGATCATTTAGCTAGGTTCTTCAAGCAGAGAAATAAAATATTGCTGGGCCAGCATCTTGTCAATAACAGAAACTTAAAGGTATAGAAATTTTAATAAAATATTTAATTTAACATTATTTCAGTTTTAAGAAGAAACATTTAGCCAGTGTACTTTTTTGTACATATTTATTTTATTATGTAATTCAAAGCTTTGTGGGTAGCAAGAGGTAAAAAAGACATTTCAAGCTCAAATTACATACATACATACCTACATACACTCATTCATACGTACATGCCACATAAATAGATAAAAGTTCGTACATACTTGAAACCTTTTTTAAACACAAGTTCACTTACATCCAAAGGATTCTGGTAGTTTATGGTTATCACAGTTAACCTTTTCTCTTCTGGTTTACTTAAGAGCTAATTTATAGTTACAGACAAGCATTTTGACTAATTAACTTATGGAAGACAATATAGATAGCATAGTACCTAATCAAAGCCAATTACTGCACTGTTATGTTGTTTACTACAGATAGATGTTTTAAAGATAAATTATTCAGATGGAGAAAGAATAAACAGGTATTCAAAGAAGTCAGAGGGGTAATTTCTCTGATTTCTCTGAATAAGTAATAACTTTAGTGGGAAAGTAAAAAGTTATAACTTCACTATGATTCTCATTAGTGAATAGTATTACTTTTACCTCATTTTGTGTAGTGTCAACAACATTTCCTTCTGAATGTAAAAAGTAATATGCTTGATCCAAAATCAGGACATCTGTTTCTGTTTGTTCTTATGTGCACTAAGAAATTAAAATATGGGATTATAATACTGCATTCAAATAACTGCTGTAAGCGTTCTGGTATAAAACACCAAAGCTACAAAACAATTATTTGCAAGCCATGTTTTAATTCAGCTTTTGGAATGTAGCAGTAACAGACATTCATTACTTAACGTTGTTCCATATGTTAGCTGCTTGTAACTTCTATAAAAAGTACCTTGCATGTATACATCCACACAGTGAAAGGTAATTCTGAATTTAAGTACTAATAATGATACTTTGATATGAGACTATTATCTCATTTTTAACTTTGGTCATATGTTTATAAAATGTTAAAGAGAAAGTTGTGCTCTGCATCTCCAATAATTTGTCTTATGAGATGTTACTAATGTAACAGTTTAAAATATATACAGTGCTACAATAACATAATTTATAAAAATAAAGTACCAGGCAACATTTTTAAGTTGCTGTCTAGGCAAGATATGGGATCGTCCATCTTTCCTATACATCCACAATGTCCCACTTTTACATTTTCTTCCAGACCTTCTAGCATTTTGATGTATTATTTTATCATACAGGAGAAGGCCAATGTATTTCAGTAGACAAAATGTAAAATAATTAATCTTGCTACTTAAAAGTCTGACAATTTCCATTTTTCCTCACTTTTTCAAGTGCAATTTCAATCGTAACACAAAGTAAGCCACACAACGTAGAAGCAAGAAGAAACCAGTCAGTGCTACCACATCAATCCAGTACTCAGCTTGAGCCATGTCCATTTCTTCGAGGAACTTGGTTGGATTTTTAAAATGGCAGTACACTTCTGAACACTTAAGCTTTTCCCTACCATATCCATAAATGGAAACCATAGCTCCCTCAAAACCGTAGCGTATGTAGCTTAAATATGGTACCCATTGCAGATATCCAGGTATCGTGCTGAAGTTCACGAAGAAACCAGAGAAAAGTAAGATTGGCACTGAAGCCACTGGTCCAAAGAAAACACCATTCTGGAATAGATAAAAGGTGATTACTTTTAAGTTCTTCCAAGCACTAATTAGCTTGAGAATTCTAGTGATGAAAAATAATAAAGTAAAATAAAGTTAATTTTCATGATATTATTTATTTGTGCTAAGTTGCTACATATTATGAATATGACCGGGCAGTTATCCCAGGCTCTCTGTCAGTCATATCCAGCGAGCTCAACCCAACTTGTATATACAATTTATAATACAGTTGAACCTGATTTATGCGTATATCAAGGGGAACAGCAAAAATTACTTGTAACTCAGAATTGCTTATGAATGGTACTTTGATAATGCATGCAATATAGTGGGCCTACATGAGTAAAAGTTTACAAACAACAAAGATACATATGAACAAAGAAAATATTTTTAATTTGGTTCTGTTTTAAAGAAATCAGTTAATTTGGACTGTTTCACTTTTCTTGCATTATGTGCATATATCTCATTTTGCAAACATGAACTTTGAGCTTTTTCACCAGAACTTTTTGCACTGATGTAACACCTACATACATTTATTGCAATTAACACTTCACTCACTTTAGGTATTTAAGATTTGAATAGTCATCCTCATTAATGCCAGTGTCATTTGCAGCTGGTCTGCGTTCTTGATCATCACCATTTTTTGGCACACATCAGCAATAATCTCCAATAATAATTACATAGTATAACCAATTCCTAAGTCTGAAGTAGTTTTGATTTTGTCTAAGTTCTACCTCTAATATGAATTTCACTTTCTGATCTAATGTATAACATTTCCTTTTTCTGTTTTCCATGGCTGATAAAAGAAACTGAGAACTGGAAGATGAAATCACTGTTCAACAGTAAACATCAGATACTGAACATTTTTATTTTTACTTCTTATTTGTTGTTACAACATTGTCCTACTGAAATCTGCCAGCATTGCCAACAAACATCTTTGTATTTTGTTTCCATGGCTGAAAGTCACCCACTCAGCTTGCGTCCTTGTCAACAGAGATAAGGAAAATATGGCTTGAGTTTCTTTTAAGATAGTGTATGCTGTATGCTTATTAAAATTATGTAAAAATCAACTGTATTTCATAGAAATTTAATATATATATAACAGAAAATTATGTATAAATGCATTACATATAAATGCCATATACCTATAAATAATGTCATAAGGCCAAAGAGATGCACAAAGTCCCCATGGGCTGTGGTCCGTCCATTGGAAACTAATAAATTTAATGTGCAGTCAATGACAGACTATTAGATTATTGTTTTCATTTTCATGTAAACAACAATTTTTACTCAGCACAAATTAATAGTTATCTGCAACAAATACTATAACTTTTGACAACAGAATAACGAATTAATATTGTTTGATTGCTAACTTCTCCCTAAAAAAAAGTCTGCCAATGTCCATGAAAATCCCTAACAATTCCAGGTTCGAAAACCCCTCCCATTGCTGGAGCTGTCAACAAAGGGTGATGAATGACCTGTCACCTAAGCAGCTCTCTAGTGTACAGAGGGAGTATACTTTCCTTTAAATAAACTCAGTGAAGGGATCTCAAAATTAGGCCCACATTGATTGGCATGGAATCTAGTTACTTATTAGCAACCACATGCTCAGTCTTACTTGCCAACTTGCATGTACACACAGCAAAGTATTAAGCAGTTGTTAATGGGATTAAGAAACTAATGGAATGCAATACACGTTCCATCATAACAACTTATAACATACACATATAATTATGTATTGGGGTGTACTTCTGTGACTGCCTTTACACAAATGTGTGTGGAAAGCCTTTCTGTCTCCAATGAAATTTTCTTACCTACCTCAACACTCATTGCAGCCCCAATGAGAAGTCCCAGACTCTGGGCTACCAAAGATGTCAGTATACACATGAAGAGAAGCATGAAGTATCTTTGTGATTCAAGTGGTTGAGATGTCATGAAGTATACTATTGATACATAAATTATTGAAAATACTATCTGCAACGCAAAAAGAAACAATTAAAAATTACTTGTCTCAGTAGTTAAATAACAATGCAATAAAGTGGAAGATAAAGTGAAGAAATATTTTATGTTATTTTACATTGGACAATAAACTAGATGATAAATTGCTTTAGTTTATATTTAAAGTTGAAATACGCCTACAAATAAATATAACTTATTATTTACCTGAAATGGAAGATCTGCAATAGTTTTAGCTAAATAAAATGATTTCACTGAATACCAATAGTTCAGATGTTCTCTCACAAATACTGCCATTTCTGTGGGAACTGAAACAATTACAAATTAATAATTAATATCCTGGTCTCTTGAAATGGCATTAGTATTACTTCATTTCTTGCTGGATTCAGCACAACAGTCTCATTCTTAATTGCAAAATCTCTCTTTTGGCTGATATACAGAGTGGATAGGAATTAATGTTATAATTACTTTAGAAAGCAATCGCAAGCTCATTTTTTTTACTATGCAAAAATTTACAACTAATACTTTCAGTTTATAGGAAATATTTTGATATATGAACATTAGAAGGATTCATTTCTATGTTATGGAACTACAAACTTCGATGGAGAAATTGAAGTAATTCGAATGGCCCTACAAAATTTTTTGTATAGAATCTCACATTTTCATCAAGCAGTTTTTCTTTCAGATTCCAGGAAGGCAATTACAGCAATCACTTCCAAGTTGTCACCAAGAAAACAAACAATTATTGTTGTTGTTGTTAGCTAATGCTGGATTTCTGACAATGAAGTCATTAATCCTCTTGCTCTCCAATATTTTTCACTGATGGATGGGGCACTAGAACTGGCCGGGCATATTTGAAGGTGGTCTCGATCCATTTCCTCTTGCAGATCACATAGAGGACAGAGTGGTGAAGAATATATCCCAATTCTGTTTAAATGTTTTGCCAGACAATCATGTCCAATTATAGAATGTTGGAAAATCTTACCCACCTAACAGCACTTCAAAAACACCTAGTCTTCCAACAGACACCAGCCCACTGTGGACTGAGTGGTAATGACAAGGCTGATTTTCTTGCAAAAAAGGGTACAAGCAGTGTACAGAAATCTATAGTTAATCTATTATTTTATGCAGCTAAAAGATTAGTCAACTCTGAATTCAACAAAATTATTGCAAAATATTAGTATGAAGAATCAAAAAATACAAGGTGGGAACTACCAAACATTCAAACAGGAATTCCCGAGTATCCTTGAAAAACAGCAGTTGCAACTCTAAAACAAGAACAAATTAGAAACTAAAAACTTCACTTATCTTAGTATGTTGATATTCTTTTTCTCTTTTGCTGACTCATGAGCTGGACATAGCTTGAAACCCCTGGGTCAGCAAAAGAGAAAAAGAATATCAACATACTAAGATAACTGAAGTTTTTAGTTTCTAATTTGTTCTTATTTTAGAATCTTGTTGCTTCACTGTTAATAGCTTCAATTTTTACTTAATTTAGCAGTTGCAACCTTCAGGTTGATTATGGGACATGATTGCCTGACAAAACATTTGAACAGAATTGGGATATATTCTTCACCCCTCTGTCCTCTATGTGATCTGCAAGGAGAAATGGACCAAGAACACCTTCAAATATGCCCGGCCACTTCTAGCACCCCATCCATCAGTGAAAAATATTGGGGAGCAAGAGGATTAATGACTTCATTGTCAGAAATACAGCATCAGCAAACAACAACCACCTTTTTGGTAGTGGAAATAGGTAAAAAGTTGTAATTCAAGGTTGTATATATAGTTCATATTTTTTATAATGTGAAGAGATCTCAACTGTATATCCTTTGGAGAAAGTGAAGATCAAGCCTGAGGAAGAGTATTTCCATGGTGTGAACAGAGAAGTCTCTACCTTCCTTAACTGAGGTAGCACACATATGTATAGCTGGAGGATGCAGTGTCCAGGCAATAAGGGTATAGTACATCCTAGTATGGGTGATATCGCCCCTGTGTGTTGGTAGCAGCAGTGAGTCAGATGGCTAACGGTGAGCCCAGCACACTTCTGTTTACTTCTGTTGTGCAGGGCTGTCCAACTTGGTGTATAGCTGCTATTGGTGGGGTAATAAGTTGATTTATATTTTGAATGAAGGGTACTGAGCTCAAATTGCTACTTACATAATGATGCAGGTAAAGGAAATACAAAGATGTAGGATTTGCTTGAAATAAGATGTAACTGTTCAGTACAAAGGAAATACACTGGTGGGGTGGAGCAGTATGACATTAAAAATATAGAGAAATGTCATGTTATATTTTGACATCTAATTCTTGTATGAGTTAAAGTATTTCACTACATTTTAGTTACACAAATTAAAACACTTTCGTTTACGTTTTTCATATTTATACTTTGTTTAACTTGTTTTTCTTTCTTTCCTTGTTATGGCCTATATTTCATCACAGTTTAGAATACATGTGAATGTGTCTAAGCAAGAATCATCTAAACACATAATAGGATACCTCAGAGAGTTTTAATAGTTTTCATGTGTATAATTAAATTTCAACAACTTTTCCAGAATCATTTTGCTGCTTTGGTCCTACAGTGTATTTACTATATTCTGCATTTTTAACATTTCTTCTCATTTATTACAGTGAGTGTTAGAACATTTATCTATATATATGTAGGTGATGAAGTACACAAACACAAACATGGCTGATACAAGTATGGCTTTACAAATATCTGAACTTTTTGGATAAGGGACCTGTTAGACACTTCCCAGGGCCTCCAGAATGACATAGTTTACGCAATACTTGCAAAACTGCCTGCTTGGACAACCTTAAGGATACCACTAGTGTCACCATCCCCAACACACAGCCTTAATTGGCCAAAGTGCAGGATGAAACTGTCACTGTTATATCCAATAATATGCATTGAGTGTCTGGCTGTAGCCAATCAGAGGTAGTATAATTTATTATTCACGTGGAGTGCACTCAATCTGATAAGATGCCTGCCAAACCAGTTGAAGTTGGTGCTGCTTATCACTAGCAACACTGTAAGTGTGATGTCATTCTAATTCTAGGATATGCTACACACACGTATTGGATGGAGCTGGTTCTGTCTACTGATTTTCCACTTTCCACTTGATAGTCACAAAGACAGAGGAGTGGAGGAATGGCTTAACACCTTGGGGGTACTGTTACCTGGTCTGGTAAAGCTATTGTGTATTAGATACTGTTAACTGAACAGCATGAAATAGATAAATAAGGATACTAATAACAAACAAAGATGAATATGAAAGTTTGCAGTGAACTTTAGTTTATGTGCAGCTGCTAATAACAGAGGTTGACCCTGAAGATGCTGGACGCAGTTTTCAGCGAAACGTCGGAGGAAGGTAATCCAACTCGACCACGGCCCACAAGCCCGGAAAATCTACTTAACATAGTAGATAAATAAATTACTGGCAACAGAAATGAACATCTGGTAGCGAGTACTGAGAATATTGAGAAGAGATAAAATAAGAAACAACATCATTAGAATTTTATGGGAGTTAAATCAACAATTTTGGGTGAGATTACATTCAAACAATTGAAATGGTATGGACATGAAAGAAGAAGATAGAATACCCATAAATGTTTAAGAATGGGTAGCGCCAAAAAATCGGAAGAGAGGACGATCACCAATAACTAGGAAGGATAATGTCACGCAGGCAATGAAGACATTGGATTTGAAACAGGAGTACTGTAGTAACCGAGAAGAATGGAGAAGGGCTATTGGAATTAATTGGGTTAATAAAAAATTTATAAGCATATTTAAAGAACATGAAATAATTTTGTTCTTCAAAATAAATATAATATAAAAATTTGCTATATTTTTCTAAAATGGATAAAATTTCGAAGTATAAAAAAGCATTTATCAATTTAGCTGCCTGGTTTGGGAGAGAGTTTACATTTGTAAAACTAATCATCATTTGGGAACCAGAATAAAACAACATTATAGAAATATTAAATGTGTTGTTAGCTAATGCTGGATTTCTGGCAATGAAATCATTAATATTAAATATAAACAGATAAATCAGCTGTGGTAGATCATTTTTGGTCATTTAATCATGAAATAAATTCAGAAGTTAAATTATTAAAACAATTAAATGGATCCATAGATTTAATGATTTGGGTAAAGATATTCATTTTCAAGAACCTGGTTCGCATAATGAATTTTGAAATACCGCCAATTGATTCTGACAAAAATTTTTTTTTTGGTTTCAGTGGTTGGTAATATAAGAGGAAAAATATGTTGCCTAATGTCTGTAATGATAGTGACCAGGATAAACAGTTGGCATTAATAATGTGAATAAAGATTCAGTAAACCTTGGTGTGTTTTTAATACTAATCACACCAAACATAAGTTAAGCTTAATCTTTAAATATTTATTATCTCTGTTGATTTAGGTAGACATATTCCATAGTTTTCTCAAAAAGCATAAGCAGAGGAAAAGGCATTTTGACTTTTTGCTTGCTACTCACTGAACTTCATCACACATTTTGTTTATTGCAATGAGCTCTCTGGAATCCTATGTGATGATGGTTGTACACAAAATGAATTTATTGTATACAGTATTTGAGACCATCTCTCAGTTTCTTATCGTCTTACAGGGTCTAGCAAGAGGTGAAGCACAACTAGTGACCAATGACAGTTGGAATATGAGGCAAGAGGCATACCATTGTAATGAGGACAAGCAAAGATAATGGTAGGGGGGGGGGGGGAGGGGTAAGATACACCTGGCCTTATAAGAAAGCCACATTTTAATTTTCTATAGATTTATCTCCAAATTCTTAATGCCTATTATGGAAAATATTGCAAATGTTACTTGAAATAAGCAGCATTTATTGGGTTAAATGATTGTATTATAAGAAAAGCTTTAATTTTGTCCTTAGAATCACAAAACATGTACAGTTTTGCAGTACACATAATGTAATATTATATTGAGAAATATAAAATGTTTAATCCTTCTAAAAATTCTCCCTATATTTATACAGGAATTAAAATTCATATTGAAATAACTTTAAACATGTTTTCCTGTTACATTATACCATAATACAGTTTCTGCCTTCGAATAAAATGTTTTCTTCTAATACATATGCAATACACCATCTTTCTTGGGTGGCATTAAAATTTAATTACATTTCTGTGAATTTGCACAGCTTCTGAAGCTTGTTAAACTGTGTTAGCAGCTTGCTATAGACCAATAATCTGACCACATGTAGTTTCTGATGTATAAGACATGGTGTGAAACAAGCAACAGTTGAGTAACGATTTGAGCCGTCAGAAATAATCAATACTTCCCTTTCAAGTCATTGCTTATAACAATGTCCAGCCAATAGCATGAATTCTACTGTCATTAGAGAGGGGTAAAGAAAGGGAAAGAAGGGAAAACTATGAAGGCCTCGATAAATAATCATGATACTCTTGCATTTTACTAAATTTGTTTTCTGTACATCAGTTTTTAGATCATGAAAATACTAGCAAAACAGTGATAATTTTAAACATTCTTTCTTGATGCTAAATAAAGACAATACTTACAGGTTAAGATTGTTGGCATCATGGCAGTGAACATGAGGAAGAGAACAGTAAAAAATATGCACCCAGAATTGCTTATTACTTTCGAAGCTTCGTTGCCTATTCCATAGTATATCATTCCAATTAGTAGGCCAACAACCACATGTGAAAATAGTCTCATTTGTGTCAGCGTCTGAAAAAAGAAGCATATTCTAAATTTTTTATGCTTCAGGTTATGTTGAAGATAATTACGGAGACTCATATTGTCACAATTATATTGTACTAATAAAAATGAAAACAAAAGAACAAAATTACTCATACCAGACAATAAAAATCAACTATTCAAAGTTTTTGCTTACTTTATCCCTCATAGTAGATATTATAGTACGTTTCATCAAAAGCCAGAACTGTGTAAAACTGGATGTCGGAAAGCCAGTTTTCTGTTTGCGATTATTAAGGCTTTCATCAGAATCCAACAAAGATGTGGTGCAAGTTACTCCTGGAACTGTCACAGAACCAGTTCCAGAATGATCAGGTACTCCATTGGCAACCACCTCTGCAAAATTTTACACACATATTAATAAAAAATTAATGTTTCTCTAGGCTTTCAAATAATTGTTTGGCTAAATAAGGAAAAATTGAAGCTATTAACAGTGAAGCAACAAGATTCTAAAGTAAGAACAAATTAGAAACTAAAAACTTCACTTATCTTGGTAATGTTATTTTCTTGCTGACCCTGGCTTTCAAGCTGTGTCCAACTCATTCTCAAAGCCATATAAACAAATTCGTTACCAAGCTACAATCTTTTATTTTTTTTTCTGAAAAACAAATACTATTATTCAATTTTTATTTACCAATCTCTGAAAACAAAAATTTATAAATACAATCTATAGATGGTAATTCGAAGTTCATGACACGATTCCTGTTTTTTAAAATAAAATTTTTTTCCCAAACCATTAAATCTATAGGACTACTTAATTGTTTTAATAATTTAACTTCTGGATTAATTTCATGATTAAATGACCAAAAATGATCTGTCACAGCTGATTTATCAGTTTGTTTATATTTAATATTTCTAAAATGTTCTTTTATTCTGGTTTCCAAATGACGTTTAGTTTTACCAATATAAACCCTATCACAATCTAAACAGCTAAATTGATAACTGCCAGATTTTTTATAATTTGGTATTTTATCTTTTTTAGAAAAATTAAGTAAATTTTGTATATTAACTATCTTGCTTTCATAGAAGTTTGAAAACAGTGTTGTAATTAATTTAATTTAAAAGGTGAGTTAATTAATAACACTGAACAACACTTACAACATAATTATTATTTATTTATGCCAACAAACTTACTGTTGGTGTTTTTAAACACACAGTTCTACCTCTTAAACTTACAACATATTTTTCCGGGATGCGTTTCGAAGGTTAATTTTCCTCCATTATCAACCGGACAATAACAGTTATTAATTAACTCACTTTTTAAATTAAATCTGTATATTAAATTTATTTTGAGGAACCAAATTTATTCCATATTCTTTAAAAATTTTTGTAAATTTTTTATTGGCCCATGGATGGTAAGTAAACTTTTTAAAAATACAATTATCTTTTATTTTTTTAAGGGTTGAAACTTCTTTAACAGCTTTTTGATACTTAAATTTTTCTATCTTTTTATGTATAAAATCTGTATTAAAACCATTAATTACTGCAGTGTTAATAATGTGTTTATATTCTATGTCAAACTCATCTTTATTAAGGGGTATATTTATTAGCCTATAAATTAAACTATTAAAAACAGCAAATTTATGTGCAAAAGGATTAAAACTTTTATATTTTATGTAATTATCAGTGTGAGTAGATTTTCTTTAAATACCAAATTTCAATTTATTGTTATGTCTTTTAATTTTTAAGTCCAGAAATGAAAGGAATCCATTATTCTCAGTTTCCAAAGTGAATTGTATAGTTTTATCTTGTAAATTTAAAAGTTTTAAAGCATCATTTATCTGTTTTTTAGGGACAACAGCAAAAATGTCATCCACATATCTATACCATATTTTAAAAATTAGAGGGAATGATTTTGTAATTTGAGTTTCAAAAAAACTCATGAAAAGATTAGCAAGAAATGGCGAAAGTGGACTACCCATTGCCAAGCCAGAAGTTTGTTGAAAAAAATTACCATTAAAACTAAAGAAATTTTGATCTAAACAAAGATTTGTAAGTTTTACAAAATCATCTATTAAGTCATTGTTTAATTCTAAAGAATTTAACCATTTTTTTAAAAAATCAAAAGCTTTTTTCTAGGAATGCTAGGAAATAATGCCGTTACATCAAAAGAAACAAGTTTATCATTATCAGATAATATTATGTTGTTAATCTTTTTTACTAATTCAAAAGAATTTTTAATACTTAAATTTTCAAATTTATCAAAAGTACTAAATTTTTTAGTTAACCATTTAGCTAAATTATACGTAGGTGAATTTATACAATTTATAATGGGTCTCATTTTATTTCCAGGTTTGTGAACTTTTGGAATTTTTTTTTTTTTAAGGTATCATTTTCAATTCGTTAATTCACTTCGTAAATTAATGGTTTTAATACAGATTTTATACATAAAAAGATAGAACAATTTAAGTATCAAAAAGCTGTTAAAGAAGTTTCAACCCTTAAAAAAATAAAAGATAATTGTATTTTTAAAAAGTTTACTTACCATCCATGGGCCAATAAAAAATTTACAAAGATTTTTAAAGAATATGGAATAAATTTGGTTCCTCAAAATAAATTTAATATACAAAATTTACTTAATTTTTCTAAAAAAGATAAAATACCAAATTATAAAAAATCTGGCATTTATCAATTTAGCTGTTTAGATTGTGATAGGGTTTATATTGGTAAAACTAAACGTCATTTGGAAACCAGAATAAAAGAACATTTTAGAAATATTAAATATAAACAAACTGATAAATCAGCTGTGACAGATCATTTTTGGTCATTTAATCATGAAATTAATCCAGAAGTTAAATTATTAAAACAATTAAGTAGTCCTATAGGTTTAATGGTTTGGGGAAAAAATTTTATTTTAAAAAATAGGAACCGTGTCATGAACTTCGAATTACCATCTATAGATTGTATTTATAAATTTTTGTTTTCAGAGATTGGTAAATAAAAATTGAATAATAGTATTTGTTTTTCAGAAAAAAAATAAAAGATTGTAGCTTGGTAACGAATTTGTTTATATGGCTTTGAGAATGAGTTGGACACAGCTTGAAAGTCAGGGTCAGCAAAAAAATAACAACATTACTAAGATAAGTGAAGTTTTTAGTTTCTAATTTGTTCTTACTTTAGAATATTGTTTGGCTAAATTACACAAAATGTTATATATTTTAGGCAGAGGTCCATGGGCATCGGCAGACTTAATGTGGCGCTAGATGAAAGGGATTAATGACTTGAAGCTTTCCCGGCGTTGATTATTGATGGTAGTTTCTCGGGCTAACAGCCAGGTCAGATTAGGGTAACTACCCAAGCTTTCAGCGACTAACTCTGCCGCCATCCTCAGGGGAACTGAGGATGGCGGCAGAGTTAGTCGCTGAAAGCTTGGGTAGTTACCCTAATCTGACCTGGCTGTTAGCCCGAGAAACTATCATCAATAGATGAAAGGGATCACATTTCATGCCAACATCATTCACAATGCCACAGCTGGGATTTGAACCACAGACCTTCCACTTACCAGGTGGGTGCTCTAACCATTAAGCTACTGTGGCAACCTACTAGAATGACTTTGAATTCTCAAACCAGTTCGTATTTCTCCCAGTTGGCATAAATAAATAATAAGTAATTATTATTTATTTATGCCAACAAACTTACTGTTGGTGTTTTTAAACACACAAGCCGTGTGCGGGCAAAGTTTAAGAGGTAGAACTGGAACTTAAAAATTCAATGCCACAACTGGGATTTGAACCACAGACCTTCTGCTTGCCGGGCGGACGCTCTAACCACTGAGCTATTGTGACAAACTGGCTTGAGAATTTAATGCCATTCTGGCAGTTTGTCACAATAGCTCAGTGGTTAGAGCGTCCGCCCGGCAAGCGGAAGGTCTGTGGTTCAAATCCCAGTTGTGGCATTGAATTTTTAAGTTCCAGTTCTACCTCTTAAATAATAAGTGTATTTTTGGTGAAACAAAGATCTCATTGTAAGGTCATCAGGTATGGTTGAAAGGTATAACATCTCTACAAAACAGAGTAGACACCATACTGGCATATCCTCACCCGAAAACAGTAGCAGAATGTGACTTTTTAATTTATGTGGTACCACAATGAAAAAGGATAAGCGGTAGATTACATGGACTGATGACACAAATCAAGCCTTCAGTAAACTAAAAGAAGAGCTCTCTAAGGCTTATCTACTTGCTCACCCATCTTCTGAACTTTCTCTTGTCTTGATGGTCAATGTGTCAGACTTTGCAATAGGTGCATCACTCCAACAAATTAGAGATAACATACCTGAACCTCTGGCATTCTTTTCAAGATCACTCACAGACACACAATGCAACTATAGCACAGATGATTGTGAATTGTTAGCCACCTATATCGCTGTAAAACACTTTCGTTATATGCCAGAAGGAAGACAATTTTCAATCTTCAGTGATTACAAACCATGGACTTATGCTTTCAAGCAACATTTGGATAAAGCAACTCCTAGACAACTATGACATCTACATTATACAAGTCAGTTAACAACAGACATACAGTACCTACGAGGAGGCGACAATATTCCTGTGGATACCTGTTCCAGAATTGCACACATAACAATACTGGCCAAAGTCTCTTATGAAGACATTGCTAAGCTACAAAAAGATGATGCTGAACTCTCCAATTTGATGAAGTCACAAACTTGTTCACTGCAGTTCAGTACAATGGTCTTATCTAATAATTCTAAATTAATATGCAACCTGTCTGCAGCAAACTTGGACCGTATATTCCACCTGAATATCGAAAAACAGTCTTTCACACACTTCGAGACTTGTCTCATCCTGGAATAAATGGCTCTATTAACTTGATAAGAGAAAGATATGTATGGCTATCCATGAAACAAGATATAAAGTTTTGGGCAAAGTCTTGTATACCATGCCAACGATAAAAAATTTGGATATATACCACTATTACTGTTGGGTACTATAACCAAGTGGATGCTTGCTTCTCTCACATCAATCTTGGTCTTATTAAACTGTTGCCAATTTGCTAACAATGAGTGATAGATTTTCATGTTGGCTTGAAGCTATACCGCTTAAAGACATCAATAAAGAAACTGTTGCTAGCCGACTTCTTGAAACATGAATTGCTCGTTATGGTATTCCAGTGCACATCATAGCTGACCATGGTAAGCAATTCGACTGTCAGCTGTTTACACCCCTCATTAAGCTCTTCGGTATTCAGCACATCAAAATGACTGCTTATCACCTGCTACTAATGGCAAGATAGAGCGCTGGCAAAGAAACCTTAAGACTGCATTACGGGTTCAACTCTCACAAAATTGGGATGTTGAGCTATCTACCATTTTAATGGGTCTTCATTTATGTCATTCCAGAGTACAACACCACACCTGCAGAAATGACATACAACACACCTATAAGACTAACAGCAGACTGAATTGACACTTCAAAAGCAACAGAAGACATGCCATCTTTTGTGTTTCACTTGAAACAATGTATGAATTTACCCCTATCACTAAATATCACACACCATTCTTCAAAATCCGTCCCTGTACATCATGAGCTCACTATCAGTTCTTATGTATTCATCTGACAAAATGCTGTGAAGAAACTGTATAATATAATATGCTGTACAAAGCACTGGACCATTTGGAAAAGTTCTTTAAGGTTGACACAAACAGGGGCAATAAGAATATATCCATTGATAGACTCAAACCAGCCTTCCTACTGAAAGGTTTTGAAGGTCAGCAGGCAATTCTATCAAAACATCAAGAATTAACATTTGCCTCAAGTGGAGCAAAAGAGAAGCAAGAAATGCACCGTACAACACATTCTGGTTGCAAAGTTTATTTTCCAACCAGGTTCCTTGAGTTGTCACTGGGGAGGAAGCATGGGCATCAGCAAGCTTTATTTCAGGGGAGGGCCGTATGTTGGAAGTTTACAATCAAACAGCATTAATCCATTATTCTGTTGCCAAAAACTATAAAAGATATGAGTTATAGTGTTTGTTGCAGATAGGTATATTAATTGTGCTAAATAAAAACTTTTATTTACATCAAAATTAAAACAATAGTCTAATAATAATTGACTACACATGAAATGCATTAATTTCCAAGGAGGGTGACAGCTTCTAATTGCCCTCTCCCCTTCGCGACATCCATGGAAGGAAGTATGTGGTTATATAAGTTAATTTGGAAGAATACTGTTGGTATAACTGCTTACTCTTTTCAAATGTTATTGCTGTGAAAATTGTTGTTTTCTTATGATGTACATTAGTGTGTTTTAACATTGTATATATGAAGTTACATAGATATTAATTTATCCATCATTTAAAACTACAAGTACTTATTTAAAACTACAATGCAATGAAATGAATAAATCTAAATTTTGTATTCTTAAACCCTCATTTTCCACATACATTTGGTGGCATTAGGTTTAGCATTATGTTTTAAAAACCAGAAGTGTATCATTAAACAAAGCTGTTTATTATATTTACTTACTTTTACCATCATTTTTAACAATATCATTGGCTATACACGTAGATCCCGTACTGGCAGAAAGTTGTAGTTGATTGAGGTTATTACACTTTCCATTATTGACAGCAGTGACAAGCTTTGGAATGCACTCTCCATGTTCACCACAAGCCACTTCCATAACTAGAAGAAAGAAAATACTTGTAATTTGCTTTAAATAACATGAGATGCACAACTCTTATGGTTGGTGACTAGATTTGTATACAGTATGAGCACATGCTTTTAGAGTTATCACAGGATATTTTCGCTTTCTCAGTTATGCCTTTAGTTTATACCCTTTGGAAATCAATTAAGCTATCATGTTTTCTTGTAATAATAAGCAACAAAAGCTTTAGTTACTGTAAGACATAAATTTAATTGAGTGAAAACAACTTGAGTTTAGAATGTGTTCATTGCACTGCTAGCTTTTTATTCATTTTCTTGTAGCTCGGATTTGCAGGTGAATGTTTTAGCTTCAGCTAAAAATATGGTACCCATATGAGCAATATTGATCTTGTGGATAAGTATTATACACATTTGCTGTTTATGAAAACTGGTAAAATTTTGTTGTTAGCTAATGCTGGATTTCTGACAATGAAGTCATTAATCCTCTTGCTCTCCAATATTTAAACTGGTAAAATGGTACATTTTATTTTAAATTTTATATGCTGTCCTTAACATTTAAGGACAAATAGCAGCTTTGACACACAAATGTGCACACGTACACACAGATTCAAACAGTGATTCCTATAATAATTAATTTCAAGATGATTTTCACCATAAATCAATATAATAGGCATTTTTAATTTCTCTACCACATATAGTAAGTAGAGGAAGTATAGTATTCATTCCAAAAATTCCATGTCAAGATTTCACTGGAAATATGTGCTTTGGTGCCCTCTGAGTCAAAAAAAAAAAAGCATTTTTAGAAAAGGTCTGTGTATGTATGTACCTGTGTTAGTGTCAGTATAGGAAGTCAAAGTTTATTAATTAACAAGGGTTTATTAAATTTAATACTTAGATTAGCACTTTGTGTCTGTGAACAGCGTAACTCAAAATCTGAAGTTGGTTAAAAACCAAAGTTGGTATTTAAGTTTAATATCTATCAAGGATGCAACATGAAGACTTTGAAGAAAATACCACCACCACCCTTTAAATGGAATATTTTTCAAAAATTTTCATTTTCTCAAAAATGGCTCAACGATTTTGATTAAAATGCTATATGTGTAAGATGTTTTTATGACAAAGGAAATGTATGTTTTGAATTTAGTTGCTATAGCCCATGTAGTCCTGTTTACTCTGGATGATTTTGCATAACTGGTAAACTGTAACAGATAGACCAAATCTTACTAAACAAAACATGTAGATCTTGCTAAAACATACAATTTATGTCCAAATGAATTTTTTGTGGAATGAACCATTTCAGAGATATTCCTTTTTATTTGTGTGAGTTTTGCAAAACTTATACTTTCCACAAATGGAACATCGTTATTCATTTTTTTTATATCTTAGCCATGCAAAGAGAATGGAATTTCAAAGCTTTAAAAGATTTTACTATCGCTCAAAGCTTACTGTATACTAATATTCCCCTTGTACCTACAAGAAAATGAGCAATAAGATAATTTCTACAAACATTTATATCTATTAGCGTGAAAAAGATAGAGGAATAAGAGTTTGTAAGAATAGACAGTATAAGAGTAGAGAAGGTCATGTGAGTGCAACAAATCAGATTTTTACATTGATTTAGATAATAAAGACTGTTTTTCACTTCACCTTGTGTGGAATTTCTATTCCAATTGAGTGTTTGTACGTAATGATGACGCTTAAAGAAACCATTTCAAGTAAGATATTTTTGACAGAAGCTGACATGATTATAAGATTTTCAAACTTTAATCTCTAACATTTAGTTGTAGAAAGGCAATTACTAACAAAAGAATCAAGACACTGGTTTAATTTGCCTTGATTTCAACCAAATTGTAATTAAAGCTAGGTACATTTAATTACAATGCCGTTGTATTGTGCTATCAGATTTGTTAGAGTTTTATTTATGAAATTATGTTTTATGAGCACTTTTAGTTGCTAGTCTGGGTTGTTTAGATGAGAGTTCTCTTCCAGAGTACTCTATTTAAGTGCACTAACTTATTTACACAGAAATGTTGTTGTTTTCTAGTGCCTTGCATCTGGCAATGAAGCCATTAGCATTCGTGCTTTCCGATACTTTTGAACTGTAGTTTCTTCTGATCTTAATGCTTCACAGGTCTTCAAGAAATGTACCTTAATATTATTTACTGCCACACTCTTTGTACAACTAGATGCTATAACTGGCATGATAATTCACTAAAAAATTAAGAGTTCTGATGCACAGCATTTTCTAAGATAGCTTTGTAACAGAGAGGTGGGCAGACAGAGGTTCCTTGCACTGAGAATAAAAGGATTTCTTAACTCAATAGTTGAAAGCAAAATTATTTTTATACATACCATAGTCTGCTGGATTGTGATAACTTGGACATTCCAAGCCCATTGATGAGAGGAATGGTACTAGCCCCTGAACACTGCCCTGATATATACATTGTCCCTCAGCCAGGGTATATAAATGATCAAACATTTCAAACAGTCTTGCACTAGGTTGGTGGATAGTGCAGATGATGGTACGTCCACCACGAGCTAGGGATTTGAGCAAAGATAGGCACTGGAAGCAGGTTGAACTATCCAGACCACTGTGGAGAAAAAGTATCACAGTATTGGTTAGTTAGCTGAAACAAACAATTGCTGCAAACCAGTGATTTAATACTATAGTGTGACACTTAAATAACAGCAAAATAGAAAACTATATAATTGTATTGACATACAAGAGCAATGCAATGCTCAACGCCATGCATCAGGGAATGCTGGAAGCATTCATTAGATTTATTATTCTATGGCTGTTGTCACATTATCATGCAGTTTCGTTAGTTTGGGTTGAGATAGTAAAATTAAATTTTGTTTGTGTTATTTGTTATTTGAGACCAGTTTTGACCATGTAAATAAACAGTGAAAATAATGAATAAGGTAACTGATTGTGTGTTATTTCATTACAATATGTTGCATTATTATTTCACAACTTTTCTGTGTATTGGCTCCATAGTATAGGTAATAAAACAGGGGTGTGTTGTGAAATTTCAGTTTAAGGAAGCAAAATATAAATGCTTAAGCTTTCATGCCCAGCATCATTAACATTATTATTAATAACAAAACATAACCAGTAGATCTTTAGAAAATAAATAACAAACTCTCGTGTCATTTAAAATTCAGATTGATTCTCCTTTTTGCTTGGTGAAATCCTCTGTGACGTCGTAAAACTGAGGTCATTGCAACAGTTCTCTGATTAAGGATTCTTAATTGACAAAACTGCCAAATGAGACAACCTGTCTTGATCTATAGAGTTTCTCACAAATGTTTAATTCTCTTGAGAGAGGAGAAACTTCTTCTCACAGAAGAAGTGGTTGTTGGTATCGTTAATGCTAGTTCACAAAATGTTACAATCTCAGAGTAGGCCACCTTCGTTAATTTTGTTTTATGAATTTCAATAACTCACTGACACTGCTGATGCTGTTAATGCTTTCCTTTGTACTGAACACTACAGATAATTGGAAATGCAAAGCTATTGCATCAAAGAAAGGTCAATTGTTAGCAATAAGCGAACTGAATGCACTTTGTGGGAATAGAGGGCTGTAATGCTTTCAAAAATTTTAGAGCTCTAAAAGTGTAAAACTCTCAAAATTATTGAATCTTTAAGTTAACTGTTCAAGTGTGTTATCAATTATTTCACAATATAGTTTGTTTAACTTGTTTCCAAATCACTGATTTCATCAATGTGAATCCTTTTACGCCATGGCATGCTTCATGAAGTCTGCCTCACCATGCTTCAGATACATAACAGCAGACATGCATGAAGCCCAATGTGAATAGTCAATGAGAGTAGAGGAACACCAGCCAGATAATGTGGGAGGAGCTATACGCTGTTTTCCAACAGCTTTTCTAAAGCATGACACATAGCTATGACAAACCACTTTAATTTAGTTCTTTCTATTAAAAATCTGCATAAAGACTAAATAATGTGATAAACACCTGTGTACCAATAGCTGTATTAATGTTCTTCACGAAAAAAATGTATATCTACATTCAAAGAAATACTAAACAAATTATTAACACACAAGACCACCACACACAAACAATCAACTAAACTTGCATGTTTATTCATTCACTTCCATGGAAGCTCACTTCCACAACCAGGCTTTGGAACACTGAGGGCCCATGAAATGCAGTGGCGATGGTGAAAGCAAAGGGATATTGCCATTTAGGATATAATAGCAGGTACAGCTATAGTTGAAACAAAAATATAATATGAAATCGTATATGACATTAATAATTTTAAAAGGTGTAGCACAATTGGTTTTCCGTAATTTTATAGGGAAGCGGTACTCCCATACTCAATGTGTTTGATGTGCAATGTTTGTATACAAATAAGCCTCTGTGTGTGTTCTAGCTATTACACAAACAAACTTGCATACTCAATAACTGTCACAATATAGAAGTCTGAAATAGGATGTTTTATTGCCATTCTATGTAATGCACCATAACAGTGCATAGAAATTATTTAATAAGCTAGCAAATGAAATAAAAAGCATAACCCAAACAAAAGAAATGAAAACCATAAAAAATAATTAATTGAAAATGTATTCTATTATATAAAGAAATTTAAATACAGAAAATATTTGTGTACCATGGACATCAGTAAATAGGTTAAATAATGATGTGTCCCTTTAAATGTAATGAGGAGTTGAAAAAATGAAAAGATATGTACTATGAAAAAGATGGGCAATACCTGATTTGTGTATTGTGTATTGTTATATATGTGTAGAGAGTTCTACTGAACTTGTGATATATCCTGTGTAATTGAAACATATGGAAGAAATAAATCTAAATAAGATGCTAAATGGTATATAGTGAGCTAAACACTTAAGTTAAAAGAAAGTTAATGAAATAATCTTGTTGGGCTTTAAATTATGATTAATTTGTTGGTAACTGTATCCATTGTTATATTTTCAAGAATATCTTATTGATATGCAATTTTAATGCAACTGAATGCTGTAACTAAAGGCGGAATAGCAATTTGTGCAATAAGTTTCATGTAATCCAACATAAATTCAACATCACTTTGATTCACTTTATGATAGAATATTTATTTTATGAGCATTAACCTTTGAGTACATGCACTGGTGTACAAGATGCACCATATTAACAAAAATATTATTTATATTCTTCCTGAGGCACTTAAAAGCCAGCTAACCCATTGTTGGAAGGTGTGGAATGACCGCTAGCAGAGACATTGTCATCAGCACTGTTATATTTGAAATGCGCTTTGACACATGTAGAGATGTCTGGAGAACCATGCATGTTATTCTGTAAGTATATCTGAATGTTTTGCTTTTACTACTTCATTAGAATTTAAGACTGTCACAGTCTAAATCACTCTTATAGGGACCCCAATCATCTGATTGAAGAATGAATCAATCTTTTTGTCCAAACTATAGCTGTAGAAGAACCTGTAGTAAACTGCAAAAGCAACTACTATTTGGGAGAGCAGATTACAATAGATGAAATGTTGATACCTTTAGGGGAAGATGTAGCTTTATTCAATATGAGACAGAATATTGACTAATAGAAAATTGTTCATGTAAATATTTTTGTAAGAGTGTGTAAATTTTTAATTCTTTTAATTTGGGTGTATCAGGGATCTATTTCTTTTTGATATTCAAGATCCAATGTCTTCTCGTCACTTTGAGTTCAACCAATGAGAACTGTTGCGCGGATGAATACATAAGAATGGCGGTGTTGCGTCATACCCACGCTCAGAACTAGATTCATTGGCGTCTGTGAACTCAGAGTGAACGGAAGTGTATTTTTGCTGATGGCGTGTGAACATGTAAATTACACCCAAACTTTTAACCAGCGTAGACGCTATCGAATTTTAAAAGTTGTTAACTAACTGAAATTGTGGTAAAAAGTGTAGATGAACGAATAAATGTGTTTGTGATAAAAGAACGTTGGCTTTTGCATTCCATTCTTCAACCATAGACCCTGAAAATAAGAGTAGCGTCTACTATAACAAACTTTCCACCTTTTAGTAAAAACATTATTCCTGCTGTTATATTCCCGCTGCTAGGTAAAGACATAATTATTTAATAAAACCCGCCTCAAATGGCTTGCCCAACGTGGAGCGCGAATTTAGAATGGAATGCAAAATTACGAGAACTAAGTGTTAACATCGAATGACGCTATCTCATCGTGCAGGAGAAAGACGCCATTAGACCATCGTCTGATATCAACAAAACATCGATACACGGAGAATCAACGTGGGAAAAACACCGAAGATCATCTGGCGAAGCCAACTACCCAGGAGACGTAAATAACTGGACGAAGAATCAACGAAAAAAAAAGTAGGATCCAAAATTTTTGTCATACATTTTATTTCCATTTATTAATGCTACTTAGAAGCAGCAAAGTAGTGGGACTTTCAACCTTAAGTGAATTGGATAAAGAAAATAAAATGTCGCGAAAAGAGATAGAAACAGGAGTGGGGGAAGGGGCAGATAGGCTTAGTTATCAGGAAGGATTAGAAGGTGAGGAACAGGCGGAAATAAGCAAAGACCAAAGGTTAATGATGATGATGTTTGAAAGACTAGAACAGAATATGAAGGAAATAGGTCAGAAACTGGAACAAAACAAGGTAGAATTAGGTCAGAAAATGGAACAAAATAACATAGAATTGAGACAGGACATAGAACAAAGTTTAGGTCAGAGTATAGGTCAGAAACTGGAACAGAATAAGGAAGAGATAGGTCAGAAAATGGAGGAAGTGAGAAAAGACTTAGAACAGAAAATGGAATTAGGTAGACAGAACCTAGAACAGAAAATAGAATTAGGAAGACAGGAGTGTAAAGAAAATATGAAAGTAATGGAAACTAATTTAAAATTAGTACATAAAAACTTAAATGAAACAAAGGAAGCCTTAGAAGCTAGGATAGAAATTGTAGGAGATAGGATGGGAAAGATAGAATCAGAGATGAGAGAGAATAAAATTGTGTTAGAAGGAGAAATTGCTAGATGTAGGGATGAAATAAAAGAATGTAATACAAGTGTAGACTGTAAGATAACAAATGTAAAAGCAGAAATAACTGAGGAATTAAGGAAAGAGATTGAGGTAGTAAAGAAAGACATTATTAATGAAACTGTAGAACAAATTGTAATTCCTAAAATTAAGACAATGAATGATGTGATGCTTTCACAACAGGATGCTATAAATGATATGAAACAAAGCCACTTAGAAATAAAGAATGATTTAAAATCAATTTGTGAAGAAATGAAAAAAGGGAAAGAAAATTTGGCTAACGTAAATGATGTTGTGAAGGCATTACAAAGACAAGATGATTTAGATGTAAGTAATGTACAAGATGAGAGTTATTTGAATAATGTACAAAATGTTGACTCACCATACAGAGAAAGAGGTTCACAACCAAACAATGACACAACACATAACACATGTTACACCAACAGCATATTACATGAAATCACACCACCTACATTTGACGAGGAGAAGGGAGACGATCCAAAACTCTTTGTTAAAGAGATGGAAGAATATTTTAAAGTGAAAAGGATACCAAACGAGCTTAGGATGATGATAATTAAGAAAAGCTTAAAAAACAAGGCATTAGAATGGCTCAGGTTAACACTAGCTGGTCATGAGTCTTATAGCTCATTCAGAAATTTATTCCTATCAAGGTATTGGGGCCCAGCTAAACAAAACCAAACTAGGGTAGAGCTAGCGACAGGTAGATACGATCCAACCAAAGGGTTGTCGCTAGTCGATTATTTTATGAAAGTAGCCAACAAAGGAAAGTTATTAGACCCCAACTTGTCGGAGGCAGAATTAATTGCCAGTATAACAAGACATTTCCCAGACACAGTGAGGACAGGGTTAATTGTTGCGAGGCCAGTGGATTTTGCAGATATGATAGAATTGCTAACAGCCTTCGAAACACAAAATGGTCGGCCTAATGAGCATAGACATAGGAACGGTCACCCAAACTCACCCATCCTAAACCGGAACATGGCTACGAACAACCAGAGCGAGGGAGAACATAGAAATACTAGGAGTACCCATGAAAGGGGGAGAGGGGCACACCATTTCCCACAACCACATAATCATAGCGAGAGGATGGAGAACACAAGACAGTGGTACCACGACACGATACCGAGGGGTGAATCGAGGTACAGAACGCACAGGTATGATCGTGGAAGACCAGGAGAACGTACTCATCAAGTGAATCATATACGATTCTGTAGGGAATACTTGAACAGCCATAGGCCGTCATACAATAGGGGTTCACGTCAAAGGGGCAGAAACCAAGGGAACACCGACAACGTAAGACAACAGGAACAGAATGAAAATGTGCCGGATAGGACCGATACTGCACAGAATACAGAAACGACGATCACCTCCAACGCCCAGGAAAACTAAGTACAAGTCAACTTTGTGTCCCGGAAGTTGACCTGTGTGGCAGTAGGGGCGATATTGACCAATGTAATGTAGGTACCTTGAGAAGACAGGCGAGTGAAAGAAAGGAAATAACCAATCCACCAATGATTAGGCTGAAGGTATGGGGTATCGAATTGCCAGCGATGATTGATACAGGAGCCAGCACATCAGTATGTGACGAACAGCTGTTCCAGGAACTGATAACTAAAAGGAATGCTGAATTCTTGCCTGTGTGTGGAGTGTATTGCAGCACAGCAATTGGCAAGAAAAAGGAACATGTTAAATACCAGGTAAGGCTGGTAATTGAAATCGGAAGTTGGAAGTTCGATTTTATTGCCCTAGTGATACCTAGACTAACAGCTACCCTAATCATTGGCAGTGATTTGCTTAACCTTTGGAGGTCTGTAATTAACTATGACCTACATGAATTTATCATTAAGGAAGGAGCCTCAGAATGCACTGCGAAGTTCCTGGAGGAAGAAACATGCCAGGAGGAACCAGACCAGACAGGGATCCATCCGGATGAACAATTCTTTGTGGAGAACATCAATGTCCACGAGAATAGGTTGGTAGACCTAAGGGTAAATAAGAAGAAAACAGGTTGGACGAGCGATGAAGAAACTAACGTTTGCAGCCATTGGATCTGCACAGAAGACGAATATGTTACCTGGGATAACTACCAACCTGAACCACTACCAACGGATGGAGAAGGATCGATGTTACAGCTAATCGATGAGAAGGTCTGGGGGGCACATGGCATCTCTGAAGAGGAAAGAAGCCAACTTAGGAAAATATTGGTTAAAAACAGGAAAGTTTTCGATAAAAAGCCAGGTACGTGTAACAAGTACGTACATACTTTTACAGTAACAGATATTACCCCCTATTCACACAAATCCAGGCCCATCCCCAACTCCATCAGGGAGGAAGCTGACAGAGTAATCCAGAGAATGTTAGCGGACGGAATAATAGAGCCGTCGGACTCATGTTATGTGAATCCAGTAGTATGGGTCCATAAGAAAGGGGGAAAATTGAGGATGACCATCGACGCAAGGAAAATAAATACACATACCTTGCCGGATCACTACAGGCCTGAGGGGGTAGACCAACTAATATCGAAATTGAAGGGAGGTCAACATTTCACTAGTCTTGACTTGACAGCATCATTCTGGCAAATTCCTCTTCATCCAGATGTCAGGAAATATACCTGTTTCTTGCACAAAGGAAAGGTATACCATTTTTCAAAATGTGCCTTTGGACTATCGACCAGTAGCAGTGCACTACTGAGGGCTCTAGACAAAGTTTTTGGAGATACCATCGAGACTTTTGTGACGCAATATGTAGACGACTTTTTAATATACAGTGAGAATCCCGAGTCGCACTTACATCACATAGATTATGTATTATCCAGGTTCCAGGAAAGCAACATGACCCTAAATTTAGAAAAGTGTGAATTTTTCGTCAAAGAGGCTGAATTTCTGGGCCACATCATAACACCTGATGGTATACAACCTAATCCGGAGAGGGTCAAGGCCATAGAGCATATACCACCCCCACGTAACTTAAAACAGTTGAGAAGGTTTCTGGGCATTTTACAGTACCAGTCGAAATTCGTGGTCAACTACGCTAAGGAATTGGTACCCCTTAGAGCACTGTTAAAAAAAGATACTAAGTGGGAATGGAATGCTGAACACCAGGTGGCCTTTGAGAATATCAAAGAACTTTTCAAGCACAGTATTCTCCTGGAACGACCGGATCCAAATTCACCTTTTCTAGTGTACACTGATGCTAGTGCGCACTCATATGGAGCAATATTAGCACAAGAAGATGCAGATGGCAACAAACATGTGATTGCCACAGCTTCTAGATTTTTAAATAAAATAGAAGCCAATGCCTGCATAACCGAACTGGAAATAGGTGCAATCCATTTTGCGTTGCAAAAGTTCAGACAATATATATATCTTTATAAAATAATTATATATACAGATCACGTAAGCCTGTCCTTCATTCAAAAATGCAAGCTGACCAACTCCAAAATCTCAAGGTACATACATGAGATAATGTCATACGACATAGAGGTCAAACATATCCCGGGGAAGGAGAACATCTTCAGTGACTTATTGTCAAGATTAAGGTCAGAGAGTCACATACCCGAGACGATATACAGTCCGCACCATGAGATCAAAATTATGCAGATAAGTAGCAAAGAAAGCAACGAGATCTTGCAAGACTTCAAGAACATAGCAAAGCTACAACAAGAAGACCCTGAATTGAAGAGGCTATTCGACAAGGCTCCAGACATAATACCAAGATTGGATGCCAAGATAGGCAAATTTAGGAACATCCTATTTAAATTGCATGGTCGCGACGTAAGGAAATGGAAAATGATGGTACCAAATTCCTTACAGGACAGGGTCATTTTGGCATTCCACCACTCGATGCTTCACTCCGGTACTGAGAGGACAATGCTTGCCATCGAGGAGGTATTGTACATTAAACATCTTGGCAAGAAGGTCAGGAAGTTAATTTCCTCATGCGACCTATGCCAAAAGGCCAAGCCAATTAATGTAAAGTACGATGTCATCCCACAATCCATCGTGAGGAACGAGAAAAATGCATTGGTGTGTATTGACGAGCATGGAGAATTACCAAGGGGTAAAGATGGAAACAGATACATCTTTGTCATGTTTGATGTTTTCACAAAATTCACCAAAATATACCCCATTAAGAACATCAAAAGCAGAACATGCCTAGATAAAATCGTCAAGGACTACATCCCAAAATATGGGAGAATAAAATGTATTCTATCGGACAATGCGACCATGCATAAGAGCAAGTTGTTTCAGAACACCTTAGAAACATTAGGAATAAAATTGTACTATTCCTCAGCATATTATCCCCAGGGAAACCCGACTGAGAGAATCATGAGGGATATAAGTATTTATTTTCGTTTACTCTGCCACAGAGACCACACTTCCTGGACGGAAAAATGTGGATATATAGAGGAGGTGATTAACCATTCGGTGAACCCCACGACCAAGTTCGCCCCTGTCGAGCTGATGACCAACACGAAGCCAAGAAAATTAGCAATTGACATTGACACTACGATGGCCGCCCAAAGAGAATTATCAGAGAAGGAAAAATGTCAATTGGCATTCAGAAGATTACAGCAGAAGGCTGAAAAAGGGAGGAACAAGGTGAAAAGATTCGTCAGGAAATGGTCCCCACAAATTGGAGAAAAGGTGCTCTTAAAAAGCCACAAAGCATCCAAGGCATCTGAAAAAAGATCTGGAAAGATGGAGCTATTGTATACTGGACCACTGGTCATAACAAGACAGCTGGGTGACCACACGTATGAGCTACAGAATACAAATGGCAAGTTGGTAGGAAGATACCACAAAAATAAATTGAAGCCATACAAAGAAAGGACCAAATAGTCTTTGTCAACGAATGTGTAAGGCAGGAGTAGTAGAGATGAAAGAAGATAACAATTTTTAATGGGTTACTCATAGAAAATCATGTTCAGATTAGGAATTACAACAAGAAAGAAAATCTACATAGTCATTGGCTATATCGACCACAAAGAGCATTGTTAACAAAAAACAGACGAGGACACTGATTGTCATTAAATAAATGAATCATAGTGACGGAAGATGATATGTTTTTGACATAAGGATGTCAGGGACAAAAATAAAAATGAATCAATTATGATAAAAAAAAAAGATATAATATTTCGATACAAAGATGTCGAGGGTAAATTGAGAAGAAAAATAATACAATTACAGAATAATTGTAAGTATAGAAGTTTTCTCTTATAGAAATAAGAGACAAAGAAATGACAATTAGTGAAATGAGGAAAACCATAACCAGAAAAACAATGCCCATGAATTGAGATGAATATAGCCAATGCTAAGCTCGAAGAAATGTTGAACCAAACAACAATGAATAATAACCCAATTAAGAAAATTAGTATCATAAGTAACATCAGAGTTTAAGAACCGACTCAATAACCTGCCTATACATAAGCTCATAAGACAAAGAAGGCAAAGAACTGAATAAAGTATTGCCATAAATGTGATCATAATCATTAGCTCAAAATTTGTATCCTGTTTTTCTCTCCTCATAGCAATAAATACAAGTCAAAAAACCACATGAAACACTTAGGTTATATTTGTGTCAATGTCAAATGTACAATAACTGAGTATGTGTTGTACAATAACTGAATATGTATTGCAAAAACTGAATGTGTATTGTGTAATAACTGAATAAGTATTGCATAATAACAGAACACATATGTGTTATGATAGCAGGATATATTGTGCAATAACTGAATATGTATTGTGTAATAATTGGACATGTTGTGTAATAATCAAATGTGTTGTACAATAACTGAATATGTATTGTATAATGACTGAAGGTGTATTGTATAATAACAACATATGTGATATGATAACTGGGTATATTGTACAAGGACTGAATATGTATTGCATAATAATTGGACATATTGTGTAATAACTAAATGTGTTGTACAATAACTGGATATGTATTGTATAATAACTGAATGCATTGTGTAGTAATCGAATATGTGAAATTTATAAAGACATGCTGTATCATGTCAAAACGAAGGACAAAGACAAACAGTGAAGAAGACTGAAAAAAAATATATATTGTACAAAGTGATTGAATCATAGAAGTAGGGAGAAGTATTGTATTGTGTTTCAAGATTGTGAATAAGATGACAACTTGAAAAACAAAACAAAGGGCATATGAGACAGAATATTGACTAATAGAAAATTGTTCATGTAAATATTTTTGTAAGAGTGTGTAAATTTTTAATTCTTTTAATTTGGGTGTATCAGGGATCTATTTCTTTTTGATATTCAAGATCCAATGTCTTCTCGTCACTTTGAGTTCAACCAATGAGAACTGTTGCGCGGATGAATACATAAGAATGGCGGTGTTGCGTCATACCCACGCTCAGAACTAGATTCATTGGCGTCTGTGAACTCAGAGTGAACGGAAGTGTATTTTTGCTGATGGCGTGTGAACATGTAAATTACACCCAAACTTTTAACCAGCGTAGACGCTATCGAATTTTAAAAGTTGTTAACTAACTGAAATTGTGGTAAAAAGTGTAGATGAACGAATAAATGTGTTTGTGATAAAAGAACGTTGGCTTTTGCATTCCATTCTTCAACCATAGACCCTGAAAATAAGAGTAGCGTCTACTATAACAAACTTTCCACCTTTTAGTAAAAACATTATTCCTGCTGTTATATTCCCGCTGCTAGGTAAAGACATAATTATTTAATAAAACCCGCCTCAAATACATCCCCAATAAAATGTCCAACAAACCAACAAATATCATTCACCACTTGTTTGAATCATGGAAAGGGAAAAAAACAGAAAAGTAACTTATAATACCTGGCACATAAGTTACCCTTTGACAATGGCTCTTTTGAATGACAAAATAAGAATGGCTAGAACTTTGAAGAAAAATAAATCCAAGCTGCCAATGGAGTTTTTGCCACATAAAACGAGAGAAGTAGTTAACATCTGTTTTTGGGTTTCAGAGGGAAATTACTGTCCTGTTCTATGTCCCCAATAAGAACCAGTCAATAATTTTGCTTTCTACTATGCACAGTGATTCTACAATTGATCCGGAAACCGAAAAGCCTGGCCTAATAATGGATTATAATAGCTACAAATGTGGTGTTGACACTGTGGATAAATTTATGTAACACTTATATAGTATCAAGAAGAACAAGGAGATGGCCTATATTTTTCTAACTGCTAAACATAGCAAGTACAAACAGTGAAATTCTATGTAATCAACACACATTAATGAAGGTCATAAATACAGAAGAAATTATTTGAAAGCTTTATCACTACCTTTGATGATGAGACAGCTTACAGAAAGTGCTGGACTGAAGAGCCTTCCTTCAGATATTCAATTTTTAAAGTCATATTACATTATTATGACCTAAAAACAGCTTCTGCTTACTGCAGATGTACATGTGGTGAATCTAAAATGTTTAATTAATGACTTTCCTAATAACTATTGTGTGGTGTATAGAATACACCATGCATGTACTGGTGTTACACAACTAGGTGCGTGTACTTAGGTTAACTCTTCCAATGCTCCCCTCCCCAGAAATGGTATACATATGATCCTGAAGACACAATGTAATTCACTATAAATTATTAAAATTTCCACATTATTTAAAATGTATTGTTCATAATAAATTAAATAACACAGTGAACTCACCTTGTTGGTTCATCGAAGAACATGACAGGTGGATTATTGACAAGCTCTAAGGCAATTGAGAGGCGTTTTCGCTGTCCTCCCGAGAGATTTGTGGTCCTTGTGTCACAGCACTCCACGAGACCTAAGGTCTCCATTATTTCCTCAATCTGGAAAATGTTACTTCACATTAGAATGCTTTCATTTTGTTTTGCCATTACAGCATTATATTCTCTATTTTAAATTATGAGGAATATCATTGTTTTTAATCCAAAAATGCTTAATAAAAAGTATTACTTAAAAACAAAACATTTTGAAAGAAATCTTGACTTAAGAATAAAGTCCTATAAATTTATATTGACACACATGAGTGTAAACAGAAGTTTCAAATGAAAACTTTATATTAAATATCTTGGAACATTATCCATAATATAATTTACTAAGTCTTATTGCTGGGATCACTGTATATGGTGTTTAGAACTTCTGCAGTGATCATTAAGCTGTGCAATATCAAAATATGATTTTAATTCATAATACTAATGTAAAATTCTATTAGTATAGGTTCAATGGAAATGCACATAACTGGAATTTTGAAGAGATATCTTGGTCACAGTTTTTTGTTATAGATTTCTTGGTAGGTCGAGTGGGCAATTTTCAGTTCCGATTCTACCTCTCAAATTATCATACACGGTGCTGTGTTACACTTTCAGCAGAATATTTTCGCTCTGTTTATCTACTTGATGAATTTAATTATTCTATACCTATGTGTATGCCGACTTAATCAGAAACAGCTTTCTACATTTAATTGAACAACAACATTTAATTGATGAATTCTTAAATGCAACAGGAACAAAATTATATTTCATAATAGAAAAACCCAAGACAGATAATTCAATTCAAACAGTTAAAGGCCTAACTGATGATAAATTATGAAAAAGCAACATATCAATTATAAAATGCAAGAAAATTAAATTGCAACTTATATTAAATGTTTTTTTTTTTTCCCCTTTTTCTTTTTTATTGCTTTCTTTTTGTTGGTTAGTTTTCTGTTGACCAGTCTATGAATATTTGGGGAGCTATTTTGTGCTGTCTTGATTCTAAGCCTACATTAAAATTTTCATAAAGAACACTGTGCCAAATGTTGAACCTCCATTGCTATCCACTGCTGGGCGGCGCCGTGGCCGAGCGGTTAGCATGCTCGCCTACCACCTAGGTGGCCCGGGTTCGATCCCAGGGACCCTGACGAAGCGGTGTCAGGGTGGGTTTTCTCCGGGTGCTCCGGTTTCCCCCACCATCTTATTCCACTGGTGCCCCATCTTCATTCCATGTATCATCAGTGTCAACGCCTGCAGTGCCGTAGTAGTAAAAGTGGGCGTTAAACACTACAAAAGAAAATCCACGTGACTGGTTGCTGATCAGCAAGCTTTTGGCGCCGTCTACTGCTCACCTCTCTAAAGTGGTGTACCTGCCAGTGCCTGCTCTATGGCATGGGTGAGGGCCAAATGTTAAAATGACAGGAACAGCATATGAGTATAATAATTATTCTTACATTTTTTTTCCATTTTAATGTAATCTTATTGCATTAAAATGCATGGCCTATTACTGACACTGCAGATTATACTGGGATTATCTTTTCCTACCTCTTAAACTTTTTGGGGATTTAGTTCTAAAATAATGGTTTTTTTATACCCTCAGAATAGCACTAGATCACACATTTTCCAGTTCAACTGAGCCAAGAGAATTTTCAAATATTTACTATTAGCTCAGCATTCTAAATGGTCGAAATCAAAGTACTTTTATATACTGTGCTTCATTTCAGGTTAAGTTTAACTAAGTGCAGTAAGACTTTAGAAGTTAACTTACAATAATGCGTTTGGCACTAGAGGAGATTTCTTTCCCAAGCTTGAGATTTGCTGAAACTTTCATTGCTTCAAGGACGGTAAGATGAGGCATTAATTGATCATCCTGCATAATATAGCAGGAAGTTTTCCTGAATTGTCTTAACTTGCGATCTTTCCCATTGATAAGTATTGTACCACTGACATTTGCTGTTCTGGAAAGGAAAACCAAAAATTTTGTTGAGTTTTTAACTTTTTAATACCAATGATTTTAATTTTAACACAGTTTTATTAATCAAATAACTTAGCAACAGTTTACACGCTACACAATAACACACATGAGTGGTGTATACCTCAGTTAAATTTATAGTATTTGTACTCGCTTCAGCGGCACATATGCTATAAATTTAACTGAAGTGTACAAGTTTCATGAATATTCTCAGCCACTTTTATTCTACTGAAGTTCTTAGAGTAAAGAGAATTTTAAATAACCTAAAAATGATTGAATTTTGTCAACTTAAAAGAAATTAAAAGCAAATATTCAAACATTCTTATGAAATTATTATTTATTTATGCCAACAAACTTACTGTTGGTGTTTTTAAAGTACTTACAATACTAAGTCACCATTGGGGTAATTTTTCTCTGATGTGACACTACCTTTGTGGTTTACCAGGAGAAATACGAACTGGTTTGAGAATTTAATGCCATTCGGGCAGTTTGTCACAATAGCTCAATGGTTAGAGCAGCCTGGTAAGCGGAAGGTCTGTGGTTCAAATCCCAGTTGTGGCATTGAATTTTTAAGTTCCAGTTCTACCTCTTATTCTTATGAAAATTTGAAATCATGTAACATTTATGTTTTGTGTTATTGTTTAGAAGAACACAACTTTATACTTATCTAAAGAGATAAAAAAAAAGGTTTCTAAATAGGTTGCAATAAGCAAGCTGGTACTTAGGAAACTTACTTGTAACCTGCAAGAACATTCATTAAGGTGCTTTTCCCCGCTCCTGATGGCCCCATTATTGCTGTCAGCTCTCCAGAACAGAACTTCCCACTTACGTTTTTCAAGATGGTCTTGAAACCTGCATATCACAAATAATGTTAATCTTATGATGTGTTTCATATATAACTTCTTACAATTACTTGCTGGCTGTAGTCTATACATTCATTCCACATGGTGAGATAAAGTTTCATTTACTCCTGTATTATTATGTTGCTGAAATCTCATTTTGTTTTTCTTTCTCCTTTTTTTACTTGGGGGATTGTATGAATACTGGTATTGGATCTACACTTCACAATTTAACCCTTTAAATGTTTACAGCAAGTTTCTAAACCTTTTCAGTGATGTGCAATCCCAATCAATGCAGGATATAAGATATACTACTATTTGCTTAAATTTAAAAAGGCATTTTATCCACCATTTCATTATCTCAAAAATACATTTTAATAAAAATGGAGGGAGCAATTTTTGAGAAAACAGAAAAAAATCGAAACCTTTACAGCATGAATGCTATATAAACAATTTCCTCTAACCTAGCTACCAGAGCACAGATCAAGTAAGCATATGATGTGATATAGCCTTAAACAGAGAGACTCAAAAACCGTTGCAGGGCGTTTTTCCACTGCGCACCTGGAAACATGATAATACAGCTGCTGTACACAAGGCCATGTAGTTGACTTTTTTCTCTGCTTTTAAAGTGCAATATTGAGCTGATGCAGTATCTTGTGGTTGAGTTATTACCAATGTGCTTTATTATTTTGTCCTGTACTTAGTCACAAAGTGTATTATGGCTCAGCATTTATTTTCTACTGCACAGCCTAGATGTGAACGTGTTTATGATTCTGTGTTCACTCAGTCAGCTCACCAAGTGAAAGTGTGATTTTTAGAAAGATTTCCAGGTGATCTGCAATTTCTATCTTGGTAACTTAAGCATAAAGTGTACAAGACAAACCGTCACACCTTGGAAGAATTAAGACAAAATATCTGCCAGGAAATTGCCAGCATTTCTCAACGTGAACTACAGCGAGTGATGTATAGTTGCCTAAAGAGGTGCCAAAAATATATGGAGAAGACGCTGGCCAGTTTCAACATCTCCTTTAATAACATTGGTAAGTAAAGGCTTTAGCTTTAGCTTTAAAAATGTTGTATGGTTTTATCTGTACTGTCCTATGACAGCGGCAGTCAACAATGAGTGCCAAGGATGTGTACAGGCAAGGCACAGCGCAGCCAGTTTGGTTAGGGAATAAAGACGTCCTTTACAAATACACTTCAGTGTGGTTACACATGTTTATGATGAATTTATGTAGATTAATACATGTCCTGAATGTGATAAATGGATTGATGTTTTCATGGAGTTATCCTGTTTGAATTTGCTAAAAGATTAAGCGTATCAGAAGTTCAAAGACTGATAGAGAGTGTGAGTTCAATTCTATAAAACGTTCATAAATAGTAGCTTGTTTCTATTTCCATTTGCACATGGAAATGACAACAGAGGTACAGTAATTGAACTGTTTTAGCAACAGTGATCCAAATGCCAAAACAGAAGTAGTGAGATTATCACTTCACTGGTTTCAAACCAGTCTATTGTAGTTTAGCAAAAACGATTCATGCAATATATCCAATAAGCTACCATCTAAAAGCAGTTTTAAAGATAGCTATTACATGGCTTTTATAGGGAGAAAGTTTACAAAAAGATAAATATCTCAGCTGTGATCTTGGAGCTTGGATCGCTGTTGTTAATCGCAATCCAACTAATACGTTGTATAAATAACTTAATAACAGAAAAGAAAATGCAAGATACATACCTCTTCTTCTGCCCTCTGAGACATAATATGCTAAATTTTTGAACTCAATCTCTACTGTCTGTCTCTTTGGCAAATGACTAAGCTCGATGGGCTTCTTGTGGTTGGTCACGGCACTCCCACCAGAGAGTCCCATTGAAGGCAATGTGCAGCTTTTATTTGGCACTTTCTTCACCAGAACACTACCATTGCCAACTGCTCCTGAGGCAACCAAATTTGGACTGCTGCAATGAGACAGGACACTGTCAGGTATTCCATATTCTTCCTTGAGAATTACAACATTTGGTAGCAGAAATACATCTTCACATTCATCACTGCAAACACTACTTCCATGCAAAGATAAGTTGAGAGAAAATGAACTCTGAGAATCCCTGGTTGAATTAGCACACAGGCTTTCTATGCTTCCATCACCATCGTCTCTGAGCCTCATCTTAACTTCTGCAATTTGATACTGCGACAGAAACACAGAGAAGATGTGAATGATGCCTTGGAGTGTGCTAGCAGTAAACTACTGAGATTATATGGTGCTCTACTAACCATTTTAATACATGACATTGCCCCAATTAAGTCGAATTAGAAGTGGGAATGCTGTCTATAATCAACTCTGCCTACAAACAGCTATGAGCCATGGACCAAAATCTCTGATGAGATCCAGCTAATCTGGATATGTAACCTACTGACCTATTTGCGTTGTATCCTGACAATGATTTGTCTTTGTGGTTCTGATATTGTGCAAGGGATATTACACTACAACCAATAGCAGAGGGGGGGGGGGGTGGATGATGATCACTAGACATTAGAGATATGGTTAAAGAGACCCATTAATTTTAAATAGTCAGACTATGTAGAATTTAAAGGTAAAACTGAACAAGAAATTAAAGGAATTTTTACTGTTGAGCTTAGCCAAAAGAGTGAGTAAGTGAGTGAGTGAGTGAGTGAGTGAGTGAGTGAGTGAGTGAATAAGTGAGGGAGTGACTGGAAGCATTATTGCTACCTATTTTAGAGCAGGAGGTCACTACTTCTTGCTTCTATGGTATTTTGGTATTGTTACACAAGCATCACTTCTCAGTGAATCTGGTCCCTTTGCAGAGAGAGGAAATTCTGAGGTAACGGTATACAAAGTGCTCAGTAATACGCAATATTCCTAAACACGAGTGGTGCTGCTGTAAAATTCTACTTCACTACCCCAGTAGGCCCTCCACTCAAAGAGGGGATATTCCGGACCTCATTCACATTCGTTTGAATTCATGACTCTTTTTTTTTTCAATGTTTAATATTAATATTAGCTTAGTGTTAGTTTAGTAAATATGTTGTTAGCTAATGCTCGATTTCTGACAATGAAGTCATTAATCCTCTTGCTCTCCAATATTTAATATATTGATAGAGCAATAGCAGTATAGTAACCGCTTTTTAGAGAGCACCATATTTTTATGTTTTGGCGGTCACATCGCTCTCTCACAACCCCCAGAATGTCTGGAGGACCACACCTGTCGTTGGTTTACGGGTCTCACCGACCTGACCGGGAGAGTTAACAAAATAAATTCACCGACCATATCCTCTGATTACCAATCAGAGGACGTATTACATGCCATGACAGGTCAGCATGTTAGGGGTTAATATTTTATAGAGAAATGGAGAGGTTGAAAAAATAAAGACTCCCTAGCCCTCAGGAACCCTAATAGCATCGGGGTCGGAAGAGAACAAGAGATGACCAAGGTAAGGTCAGATAGAAAAGTTACAGTGAGGAGCAAAACACCAGTAAGTGGAAGTAATGTTCTGCTCAGCTTGGGTACCTTGTGGTTGCTATTCACATATCCCCTAGACGGAGACCCCTGAGTATAGTTTAGTAAATATGTATATAAATGAAACGTAAAGCTGTAGTGGGAAAAAAAAAAAAAAAAAATTGTATGTGAAAAAGATTATTAGATTCAGTTCTATACTCTTCTGGATTTTAAAACAAAAATAGCTAGGTATGAACAAAAATTGTGTGAAAAATAATAAAGGAAAGTAGTCCGGATTATAAAACAGCCACCGGACTTAAAGAATTCAGGAGACTGAGGTCCTGCTGATGGACAAGATTATTATTTAATTTTTTTTAGTTCACGAATTCAACCAAGTAGTATGCCCCAGGGGTACTGTGTAAATAGCTCTGGTAGCTGTGTAACTTAATAATAAATACTTTAAAAAAAAACATTGTGCCTGTGTCAAATTTTGTTCTGTATTTGAAGATGGGCATGCCGCGTAGGCTAGGATGTGTAGGTTAGGGTGTGTATATGAATGGGATAACAGGGTCCTGTGTTATAGAAATTTTGCCCATGTTAGGTTACGATGCCTAGGTTAGTGTGTGCATATGATCGGTATGACAGGGTCCTGTGTTATCATAGGTAACGTCAACTCCTGCCAGCAATAACCAGGTATTTATTGCACTATATCTCAGTTCTTTTTCTACTTTTACTAACTGACGCAGATATAACAGTTTAGCAAACATTTTTAGCATTTTCATTGGTCCGTTGTGATATTTTAAGTTTAATGCCTTTTAATCTGGTAGGTTATATCGGACAATGAATAAATTAAGTGGGTGAAATGATGGAAAACCCCGAAAGAAACCTTATCCGGATAACCCTAACCGAGATTCGAACTCGGGACCACTTGAATGTGAGGCAGACACGCTACTCCCACACCAGAGAAGTGGGCCGCTGCGATTCTGTTTTTGTTACACTTTTCCTCAATTAACTTTACAAATTGAGTTATGGGCTAAGATTCGAGCTACAACTTAATTAGAGGATGGGAATTTCCTTTAGCTGGAATTATTCCCTATACCTGCTCCCTTGAGTCTGGAAGTAGATATGAGTAAGTAAATGTACTGATGCATTTTTTAAATGTGACGAATGACCTTGCCAGGATCTGCGCGAGTGACGTCATGGGAATTGATGGCCGGGGTAACGTTTCTGTTTCCTAAGTGAAATAAACGAGAACGCTGATAACGTGAGTGAGCACTGCAATTATTATTCATACACTGTCCCGCGATGTTTACTACATGGAAGTCGGAGAGATACTAATCTGACACCCCTGTGGTCTTACAAATACAAAAGTGAACTCGACTATAAACACTACGAAATTTCTAGTCATTCGCCACGTCTAAAAATACATCTATATGTGGATGTTCAAATACGAAAATCTAAGTCAATACAAAACGCAAACGATAAGCACAAAACGTAAAAGAGTGAACATCATTGCTCACGGGCAAATTGCTCCGAAGTCAAAAGTCACCGATGTGAGTGGGGCCCATGGCGGCATATTGCCATGATAGCTCAGTTGTTTAGAGCGGCGGCACGATAAGCCCAACATTGCGTTTCAAATTCTGGCTATAGCATTGAATTTTCCTGATTCTATATTTTCTTACTTTAGCCTATACATAATATATGGACAGAAAATTAATTATCCTTTAGGGGCATACAGACGAAAAAAAGTCTCATTTTGGATAATACATTTTAAGAAGCTTTCATCCACCTTAAGAAAAATAAGATCCATGGTAACCTCTTCTGATTCCAAAACGTGTAGGTTAAAATCATCTCATACATATGTACGTTAGTGTCAGGTCATAACCCTATGCAAAGTTTCTAGTGGTAGCACCATTTAGGTCAGAGCGGACGTCGACGTCAGCAGGAATTCCCCCATAGCAGCCTCTAAATAATTGGTGTGAGTCACGAAATACCACCTCATTAAACCATGCCAGTGTAATAAACAAACATAACGCCAGCGGCAGTGTTTCCGTCAGGCAATCAACCTGACTTGTTTCTCAAAACTGCTTCAGCTTTTAATGGAATGTCTGATGAAGACTGAAAGGAAACAAAACAGCGCAAAAGAATCATCACTGGTAATGCTTTGTAAGGTCACGTTAATAATAATTTTCAATTCTATGCTCTCGAGATTTAATCTCTCGCTTTTGCTGACTAAAGAGAAATTACAATTTGTACGTCAATAATTGAGATGCTTTTTACCTCCAAAAGTTCTATTTTGCGTAATACATACAACATACATAGGGTACATTTTCAGGAGGATATCTTTAAAAACTATTATTGTAATGATTTCAAGAAATTCGAAGGTTTGTTGTTCGTAAATACTCCATCAAATGGAGCAGGGCGACAGGCAGACAAATGCTTAAAGTTACTCCTCTGTATCGAACATTCCAATATTAACCTTTTTACAAATTGTTCATTTAGAGAGAGATAAAGATAGAACAAACGCCTTCGAGGGAATAAATACAAAGATTTTTAGGACCTTCGTCCGCCCCAACTATCCATTCACATTAAGGAAACCCATTGTATTTTATTTTCCAATATATACTGGATGTTCATATCAAAGTGTACCATAACGTCTCTTGTCTAACCGCTAAGCCAAGAGTTGGACTCGCCTAGTGCTTCAGCAGAGGCGTATGACTCGCGTGTCAAAGAAGTTGCCTTGTAAGCAAGGCTTTCAGTCTGAACTGAGAACCTTCCACGTGGTAACAGACAGCAGTTGGTATGGTATGTATCCTACCAAAACCTCTCGTTTTGTTCGGTCTATAGCAAAGATCCTTGAAAACTTTAAGGTTGTACTAATCAGAATGTATGGCATTGCATTTGTTTATTTGCGGCCAACGGAGGGGCCTTACCGAGGAACAGGATAACAGATAACAGGATAAACAAGATAACAGCGCCACCAATCCATGCGCGTTGCTAAATGTCCGAGTATTATTTACCAACACTAGCCTAAGGGCAGCGTGTATTTATCAATATGCGTGTTATAGTTTCCTTCTGCGAATGTAAAGACAAATATCTATGCGAAATGGATAGGCGTTGATCATGGAAGAAAGATTAATATGCTAGATTGTTTATTTTATGACTGTGTGTGACATTGCGAGGCACGTTATTTGGTCTACGTTGAACGACGTGCTTACTAGGCAACGTCTCCTATAAGTCCTACGTTACGTTGACTCCAAACAATGAACTTGTGGTCATGTTGTTTTAAAGTTGACTGCCTTAGCCTTCTGCACATAACAAAACATGTTTTACCATGGTATTATCTGAATGAAAATACTCCCAATTGATCTTTGTCGCAGTTTTACATGAATGCCGTATGTAATAGCTCTGAACTTGTAGTTTTAACTTGCAAGGTGAACTTTTTATTGGTTTGGTATCTGCTTAGAATGTTCTGATTCCATTTCCTTTATTGGTTGGATAAATTCTCTCCCGGAGTTTTCCTTTTCTTGGAAAAGTCAATGTCGTGTAGCTTGGGCGCCAAGTCTCAGCTCATTTGCCTCTCTCATTCCATTCGTCGCGTGAAATTCCTTGAAAGTTTGACGGTTGGTTAAGTGCTACAATAAATAAATCTGAAGGGTAACAACCACGTAATAAAATTTTCCCTCCCTGCTGGAATTGTTTTACTTGCAGGACTGAGGAAGGAGTCAAATCTGTTTATAGAACCCTGTCTGTGCTATTCTTGAGCCCTTAAGGAATGAACATAGACCATTTACAAACAGAGCAACTCCAGGAAAAGTGAAATGTCGATGAAAATGCATTAAACATAATTGAGTGCCAAAATTAACATTAAGGGAACCGGTTTTATTTAAAAAGTCTGAAATATTAAACGTAGTTTATTAACTTTTGTGAAATTTTTCTAAATAATTACATGCTACTCCAAGCACTGAATGGATGCAATATGCTTATTTTTCTCATTTTAATTCTAAGTCATTTATAAAATGCTTTTGTTATATTGCATGAAGTGTAAATTAATGATGTACACCCATAGCAAAAGAAAAAAAAAAAAAAAAAAAATGAGTCATGTTTGGAACGCGAGGCTACCTTAACGGCAGAGTACAGCTTCAAGAGTACCAGAGCAGTTTTCAACAAGTAGCCTTGTCTGTTTACTTATTTATTTTTTCATTGCGGTGCAATGAAAGATCTGAAAGACAAATGCAGGGTTTAGTACTTCTTGGCCACCAACCAAGTGATAATCTGCCCCACAGTAAGATGTGAAGACTGTGCGCCTGCCTCTGGCGCGGAGGACCCCGGTTCGATCCCCGGTACCGGTGTGGGGATTTTTCCTGGCTGGGAGGTCTGGTCCGGGGTGCACTCAGCCTCGTGATGCCAACTGGAACTACATATTCGGACCACGGGGAACCACACTGAAGGCAATATACCTAGATTCCATCAAATCCTTGTTGGATTTGACAAGGAGATCAAAGATCACTGATGGAATTAAGGAATCTATCTGGGGCGTAGCGTGTCGGCGTGGGCAGGCACCAACACTAGGGTGACAAGTGAACCCATTCCACCAACAAGGTAAACAACTCATGTGAAGACACCTTCCTAACTGAAATAAGAAACTTGCTAACTAAATTATCACTTCACGAGTGGTCTGCGCTTTTACATTTAAAAATGTCGAGTTTTCGGCCATATGAAACTAAATGGCCATCATCAGGAACTGAATAAATAATTGGCCATCCTGGTACACATTCGATGTTTCGTTTTTGGTTTTTGCTGCTCGTTGATAGACAGATGTGCGAGCGGATGTTTGTCTAAAATGATTTTGCTTTTTTGGGATGGTGGATTACTGGGATCGCAAATCACGTATTTACATGAAATCTCACTATCAAATTTGTGGGTGGCATGAGATACCTCAAATAAATAAATAAATTGAGCGTTTTCTTATGGACGCTCTTTATCAGCATCCTACTCTGTGTTGGATGTAAAAGACCGCAGACATAAACTGTGACGTTTAGCAAGAACTATGTAAATTTTTTGTATAGTAAGATTTTGTCTATCTCTTACGGTTTACGAGTTATTCAAAAGTCATCCAGAGTAAATAGGACTTCAAGGGCTATATCCAGAAAATTCAAAATATTTCATTTGTCATAAAAATATTTTAAACACATGTGATTTTAATAAAAATCATTGTAGCCATTTTCAAGAAAATCAAAATTTTTCCATGTAAAGGGTAGTTTAAAGTAGAGCAATTTTCTTCAAAATCTTTGTGTCGCATCCTTGAAAGACATAAAACTTAAATACCAACTTTGCTTTTTAACCGACTTTTCGTTCTGTCCACAGACTGACACAGACACACTCACATGAACCTTTTTCTAAAAATGCTTTTTTTTTGGATTCAGGGGGCCTCAAAACATATATCCGGTGAAATATCGACATCGAATTTTTGGGGTGGAATACAATACTTCCTCTACTTTACAATACGTAGTAGAGAACGCAGTAAAAAGTCGCGAAATGCCAGATTATTTTCTGAACGTCTTAAGAAGCACTAACTAAACTTGATTTGCAAATAGTCTGAATGACTTATGTTGACTGAAACAATGGAAATATTGGGGATCAAAGTAAGTACATAGTTTTTTCTTCTCTTTCGGGCTTGTACGCCGTGGTCTAGAAGGCATTGAAGATGCCAACGTTTCGCCAAGTACTGGGCAGTGCAAAGTGTTTTGTACCATTTTAAATTCTTGTCCCATCTCGCATTAATTTAATGTTGTGTTATTGAGTTCTAGGAATAAAATATAATTACTTCACATTAAATAAGTTACATGTGTGCTATAATCTGTTTCAATGCCCCAAAACAGTTTGGTGTTTTGTTTTTTCGTGCCATAAATTAAAGAGGGTTGTTTTCTCAGAAGAAGCGGGAACCAAGTGTTTCACATGCTTATCCTTGAAACAGAACGTTAAGCACAAAACATAACACACTTAACTCTGGTAAGAAGCATTTCATGTAGAAAATACATTAACCACTGCCAAGCCAGATGAAATGCATTTTCGGTGAGTGAGGTATTGCATGAGAGTGAGGGAGAGAAAAACTATAATTTCGAGGAAATTAAGGGGAGTATAAATATAATGTAATGTTAAATTTACCAACTTCAGTTCCCATTTTCTCAAGGAGTATTAAATCTAATTCATTGAAACTTCTACAGCATACTGGTGCACATAATTACAATTTACTGACAGGTTTTCAATACAATATTACGAATATGAAACAAGCTCTAAATTATTTTCAATTGCTTGCCTTAACATTTTATGTTTTTAAAGCTCTACCACAATAGATCCATTTCATCACAATAATATCATTTTGGTAATTTTTTCAAATTCATAATTACATATTCATAAATAACTAGAATCTTATGCAAAAAATGTAGTTGCTCAATAAATGCAGTTGAAATGTTTTGAGAAAAAAACTTTTGAAGGAAATACAAGCTGAAATCCACCATCACTGTAATCCTAATCTTCTTAATGCAATCTCTTCCTTCCTCTCAGAGATATTACTACTTCTGTCATAGTGCTCCTATAATCTCTGTTTTTGCAACTGGCTGTCCATCAACTTCATGGAGGTCTACGGATGTATTTCTACCAGTCTTCGTAACAAGATGCTCTAGAACCTTGACTCTGCCTGCACCATCATCACTGATGTTGATAACTGTATCGTGGATCCCAAACCCCAGAGTCCTACACATTTTGGGGACTCGCCATTATTGAAGGGCTCATTCACATTTTATGCCTTCCCTGTAAAACATTTTTCGGTAAATCTGAATGGGTTAAATCTCTATAAAGGTTGATGTCATGGAAACAAATTCTGTCAAATCATGAAACATCGTCCCTTCTATCATTATAGACCAGCCGCAGATTTCTAGAGTAGATAGTTCCTGAGATAGGTATATGATCTTAACTGAACAATCTAAAATATTGGCTTTTGCAGTGGTGTAAATAAAGTTTTATTAAAATACTTATACCTAACCATGAAAAATAAATGAAAATAACATCAAAAGAAACAGAAAGATCAAAATATTGATGTGGTACAAAAACAAAACATGACTTTTATCCCCCGCGGGCTTTCATACTCCCCTTAAAGAAACTAAATTTCCGTTTTAAATGTTGGCACAATTAACACTTTAAGAGAGGTATATTATTAACACTAGATCGCATCATTTTGGCGAATAAGTTTGGAAAAAACATTAAATTTTGTTCATTTGCTATTGTATTAGGTTCTGAAAATAGCCTATGTATGTCATACAATACAGGTTATTACGTAATACGTAGACAGATTTGATGCATTTACCTTAAATTAATTTTTATCACAAGAGATGCCTCATCAGATTCTAGAAAAGTAATTGTGTATCGGAAAATTGTGTGCTTTAAATGCGGAAAAGGCTGTCCATTTTCATACATTTGGCCACAAAAAGGGCTTGTCTCACGCAACTAAAGCCCTCTTTCAAATATCCAAACCAAATATAACCTCACATTGGTTCAGTATCTAATTAATCAAACTATATGGATGCCTCTCTATTATTTCTGAAGTTATCAACTGTGTTACTTGATAATTCAAAGACATTTTACCATCACAAGGAAAGTAATGTAGGAAGAACACAAATTTAAGCCCCGTTTAATATCTGATCAGCCCCCTGAACAAGGAAGTGCAAGAAGAATACCTGAAGCTAAACTGAAAACAAATCCTAAACCTTCCATTGACGAGCCGTCAAAATTTGATAATCCTGGATGGAAGTTGTCAAACTTTAATTTTGCCTTTGATCACAATTGTGAGAAATCTACACGAAGTGGACCATAAGATTATGGTGCTTACTGTCATAAGATTCATGTGGAAAATGTCAAGATTAGTACTGGATTAAAATACCACATGTTTAAGATACTTTCATGACCGATGAAATGAATGTTTTGGGAATATATTAAAAATCCTTAGGGTCACTTTTGAGAAAATCAACATTTTCTAAAAACGTCTCACGTAAAGGGGGTTTCTGTGTGGGAGAATTCACTTGAAAATTGTTGTGTAGCATTTTTTGAAGATGCTGAACTTTGAGGCAGAAGGGTTTGGGTATCCCCACGTTTTGAAGCAAATTATGAAGGCTAGTCAGCTCGGATCTTATCTCGTGGGCGTATAGGTGCAGAGGAAACGCAAGGCTGTGCTTTTAAATATCACTTTATTTTCTTATTAATTTTTATATTTTTTTATTTTTAAATTTAATCTGACACAATACTTATGCAATGGATTTTCAATAGTTCCTGAATGCAGATCCCCGAACCCAATATTCTCTTCAAATTGTTCCTTCTCTTCACTACCGCATAACTCACATTCCTCTAGAATATTTTATAAATGCAAGTACTTATATATCCATCACTTGGTTTTCAAAACTTTGCTATAGTACTTGGGGCCCTAATGACCAAGTTGTCGACGGGCCCTTAAACCCAACACACTCACTCACTCACGCTATAGTACTTAACATTTTCTGCACTGTAAATACTTCTCTACACATCTACACCTGCTTGATCATCATCAAGTTGCATTGTATCGTTGCACTCTAGATAAAAAGTCCATTTCCCATTTTGGTTGTTGATTAACAACAGAAGTCAGCTCCTTGATGCCTGTTTTGCCTGTTATTATTTTCGGGGGCTTGGGAAAGAAGTTGCTTCAACTTGAATGTCACGTTGGTATTTATCTAACATTTAGCAGGGAATTTGATTTATGCTGTTCAACACACATTCGGACCGGTTTCTAAAAATGTATTTTTTTTTTCTTAAATCGTGGAATCTCAAAACAAATATTTTCGGTAAAATATGGATATGGAATTTTTTAATGAAATACAAAACCTTATCTATAATAACTTTATTTTTTCAAAAATTCTTTTCTAGATTCACAGAGTCTCAAAACGTGTATTTCCGGTGAAATATATGTACCGAATTTTTGTGAGGAATACAATACTTGCCTTACTATAGCTAAGTAAAGAGTACGGAAAGTGTGCAAATTTAAACTCGTAACTAAATGTTACTAGAAAAAGTCTTTGTGTTCAGGAAAATAGGTAGGTGCAACAAAAATTGTAGTTTTATAATACTGCTTTTGTATCTGCTGTTTTTCTAATTCATGTTGTATCATCGTCTGTGTGTTCAGAGTTGCAATGCTGTGATTCAAAATTCAGCACGATAATTAATAATATAAATCCACTGAAGCAATGGTCTGTTGCTGCAAAGTTTACTTTGTGCAGATAAAAAGAAGCGCCAAAGACGGTAGGGATTGAACAGAACGCATGACCCCAGTGCAATTTTCGTTCTGCCTCAGTTTATCGACCGCAGGGACATGGCACAATTACAGGGCAGGCAATGCCTTCCAGACTGTACCGAGATAAGACTCAATTTACTCCGGAGAGAAAGACAAACTCAAACAAAGGGATCACTCTTTCTAAGCCTTATATTTTCATAGCCCTAGGCTTGTATTTATGCCAATGAAAATTTCCATAAAAAGAAATAAAAAAACTCCTAGAAGTAATCAGTGAAGAAAGCTCTAAAGCTTGATTAAGTACTGTCATCGTGCACTTAGAACAACCGAGAGATAAAGCCTGTAAACATAACTTTTAATATTTTGAAGCATAAAATGTTATTTGAAAATATCTAAAGTTAGTAGACTGTAATTGAATATTGCATCATTACAGTTAGTCATTTAGACGAGAACTACATAAAACATGATTAAAACGCCAGTTTCTCTATCCATTACCAATCCACGGATTGTTCCTTTTTAAATGCACTTCTTGACCTTGAAATATACTTAATGACCATATTGCCAGATGGGGAAGTTTTTAACTCATAGTTACGTTATAAACAAGCATTCCTCAATACATTACTCTTCGCTGATGACCACATTTATTTGATTATGCTTTATTAACCAGTTGTATCTTGTAACGGGGTTTTAATTGTTTTGAATATATCTGAAAGATTTAATACATTTTCTTTCTTCTTCTTGAGGCACACTTTGTATCAGATATGAATAATGTTTGTAGGCCTCAGCGTAGCTACAGTCATCAAGCTGTAAGATTCCTTCCTATTTGATCTCCAAAGGGTCGTGGTAACGGATCGATGTTAAGTTTATTAATAATTCAACTTTTTAAATTATTTGTAATGAGCTTTACACCTAAACATCAATGTACACTGTTTCAAATTTCTTGTGCAATATGTTTCTTACCCATCGCTGTTTATAAAACATGAATTTCTCAATGTCTCTATTTTGCATGAGTAGGCGTAGGATCTCTATTTTGCGTTTTATTATGAGGACTTAGAAAAGAAGCTGCCTCAATATAATTATGAAAAGTTCTAATTAGAGATAGGTAAAATATGAATAAAAATTTGCCAAAATATGAAACTGCTTTTTTTTTTTTTTTGAATATATATAAAACATTCCCTAAATATTTGAAATATATTTTTTTGGAGTCAAGAAATCGTGTACTTTAAGAGGGTTGTAGTGGCTTTATTTCATTAGTTTTAAAAAAGTCTTGTAGGTTTTATTCATATTTAATAAAAACATATCAAATGAACTGCAAGAAATTACACGGAGCTAGAATTTAATCATTGTAAAACCTTTAATTTAGAAAAAGAATAATCATTTACTGGTCGTTTTGTCTTTGTCTAATACATTACAATATGACACTAATAGTATCGGTTTACGAAAATTAAAACTAATAGAGGGCTATGATTTTCGAGGTGACATCCCAGAGGCTACGTTTACTCGATTGCATCTGACTTAATGGAATGGGCTTTGTGGGTTTTTCCAAAGGCGTTCCCTTTAAAGGGTGGCTTGGGTTTTCTAAAGGTGTTTCACAAAATCTGCCTTAATATTAAATAATAAAGTACAATATTCGGTTTATTGCTAACATAAATTATTTTAAAAACGAGAAAACACAAATTTTAAAAAAACATGATGGAACATTAAGGTTTTCATAAAATATAAAGAGTTTAACAAAATACTATTCGATATTGATATTTTTCGTAGTGTTTAATGCCCGCTTTTACTGCATACGGCACCGCAGGTGGTGACACTAATGATACATGGAATGAAGATGGAGCACCAGTGGAACGAGATGACGGAGAGAACCAGAGCACCCGTAGAAAACAAGCCGCAAGACCGTTTCGTCGACTACAAATCCCACATGCAGTTGCCTGGGATCGAACCCGGGCCGCTTTGGTGAGAAGTGAATCGTCTAACCACTCGGCTAAGGCGCGGCCGATTTTTAGAGGAAGTAGAGAAAGTATTGTATTCCAGCCAAAAATTCGATGCCGAGATTTCACCGGAAATATATGTTTTGAGACCCCCTGAATCCAAAAAAAGCATTTTTAGAAAAAGGTCCGTGTGTGTGTCTATGTGTCAGTCTGTGTGTCTGTGTGTCAGTCTGTGGACAGCATAACTCAGAAATGAAAAGTCGGTTAAAAACCAAAGTTGGTATTTAAGTTTTATGTCATTCAAGGATGCGACACGAAAATTTTGAAGAAAATTGACCCACCCTAAACTACCCTTTTCATGGAACATTTTTTCGAAAATTTTGATTTTCTTGAAAATGGCTCTAACGATTTTGATTAAAATGTCATATGTTTGAGATATTTGAATGGCAAATGAAATGTATATCTTGAATTTTCTGGCTATAGCCCCTGTAGTCGTATTTACTCTGGACGATTTTTGCAGTCTACTGTATTCTAATGTTCCCTTTGCACCCACAAGGAAATAAGCAATAAGATAATTTGTACGAATGTTTATCCTAACAGGAAGAAGATATAGGAATAAGAGTTTGTTAAGAATGGTTAGTACAAGAGTAGAGAAATTCATGTGAGTGCAACACGTCAGATTTTTTATTATGTATTACAGCAATACGATTAAATGTACACTAACATGACATAGTAACTGAACTGTATTCGATGCTTTTTTAATTAAATGGAATACATGTGTGTCACATAGTGTTAGTAAAGATCGTCAACATGCCACCCACCATTTATTTTACGTGAGCACCCGTTTCCTTTATCATAAACTTGTTAGTACCGCAGTGAGAATTCGAACTGAGCTATTTTATTCTCTCATTAAAATCCTGGCCAGTGATGTTCGTTATCAACTGAGCTACAAATCCAACAAGAGTTAGTACAAGCCTTCAAGGATACAGATAATGACGATATACTGCATTTATGTACTTTGGGTGGAATACAATACTTCCCCTACTTACCAGCAGAGGAAGTAAAAAAGGAGAATTTTCTAAATTTAAAAGTTTATTGTTGTGGCATTTTGCTCTATATCAAACTGATTATAAGTGACTTTGCATTAAAAATGAACGCAAGTTTAAAATATATCCATAACATTCATGTTTGAAACATAACTTTAAATCTAGCAAAATATAACGAAATTAAAACCTTTCAATATTAACCCTCTATTGCACGAATTATTTTGCTACACATGTCACTATTTATCTAATTCCTGAACTGGTTTGGGCATCCCTGTCACAGGCACCTTAAATGCATGATTATTAAAGGCCAGAGAAATGGAGTGGTCATCCATTCAAAGCCCAACGTCGTGAGTTCAGTCCCAATGACTACAAGTAAATGTAATACAGGATGGGGAGGGCCCACATAAAATAACCAGTGAGATGGTACGTATGGCTGACGGCGGGTTACATTAAACTGCAATTGTATGGCTTTTGATTTTTGAAAAACAAAGAAACTATAATACTAATGAAATAAAATGATACATTTGTAACATAAATAGCTACCGATACCTTTATTCTATTGTTAAATGTCAATATAACAAGAATATAACAAAAACGCATTCGAAAACCTGACTAATCATCTTTGTTGACAAATGAAAACACTGTGCACATGAGGGTTAATGTTCGGCTAACTTAAAATTCAATTTTCAGTTAAAGGTAAAACGGCGGATGTGGAAATGACTAAAAAACAAATTTACCGCTATTGAGAAAATGATGATAATGATAATGATGATAATGATGATGATAATAATAGTAATAGTAATGATAATGATGATGATGATGATGATGATGATGATGATGATGATGATAATAATAATAATAATAATAATAATAATAATAATAATAATAATAATAATAATAATAATAATAATAATAATAATAATAATAATAATAATAATAATAATAATAATAATAATAATAATAATAATAATAATAATTCAAAATAAGCTCTATTGTGTTTAAGTACCTAGGTCCCACATGAAACTAAATAAGATTTCGCTGGAAGGCTAAACAGATTAAGAAGCTTTGCCCGCATCAAAGAAGCTACATCTACAGCTGCACAAAACCCTGGTACACGGAGAAGCTTCATTCATAAGAGATTTTGGTTCAGTAACGTGCCTGCTGCTTCCAGGAACGTCAATAAAATGACGTAACAATGGGAAAGCGGGGGATGAGACAAGACTGCGCGGCGGAAGTAGCCAACGCAATCCATCTGGCAAGTTTTCAACCTCCATTTGCAGCGCTTCTGCCCTTGACCTCTTGGAAACAATTTTTGTTTTTCTCACAATGTCGTCCATTGTAACTATTTACAGCAGCAATAAAAAATATCCGGCAATTTTCCAAAAGCATAATTCCGTACAAAAAGAGTGGCATCCAATTTAGATAGAGATAAACTCAAATATAAGGAATATACAGAGAAAGCCAAAAACAGTCTTTATCTAAATGTTTTCAAAGTTTTGTCACATGATGCTCTATCATAATAATTAATCTCCGAAAATGCATAAAAAACAAAAAGCTAGAAAACCAGTTTTGGCGATTTGAAATGTCTGCATATCCACGTGCGACAAGATCTATAAGTCGCTTACGCCACTTCTGCAAATCACTGACCGATAATACTAATATAAACTACGAGCTTCAAAGATAATAACCACAAAATAACAAAACAAAAGAAAAATGATTTTGGTGACTTTTACCTTTGAGAAACCTTTAAGTAAAACAGTTAAGTAAATGTCAGCGCCACATGTACCTCTATATATTTGCTACGTTTCTTCTTCTTTGTCATCGTCACCGTCACCGTCACCGTCACCGCCACCGCCACCGCCACCGCCACCACCATCATCATTACTTCCACTATATTTAATGTGGCGATGTTTTGGTGATGAAAAGTGACCGAAAGTAACTGACAAATGCCAGAAATGGCTGATAAACAGTAGTTTACTTACGCTAGAAGAAATGTTGAAAGAAACAAAGCTATTTGATTCTTCATCGTCATCGTCACCGTCACCGTCACCGTCACCGCCACCGCCACCGCCACCGCCACCGCCACCACCATCATCATCATTACTTCCACTATCTTTAATGTGGCTATGTTTTGGTGATGAAAAGTGACCGAAAGTAACTGACAAATGCCAGAAATGGCTGATAAACAGTAGTTTACTTAGCTAGAAGAAATGTTGAAAGAAACAAAGCTATTTGATTCTTCATCGTCATCGTCACCGTCACCGTCACCGTCACCGCCACCGCCACCGCCACCGCCACCGCCACCGCCACCGCCACCGCCACCACCACCGCCACCGCCACCACCATCATCATCATTACTTCCACTATCTTTAATGTGGCTATGTTTTGGTGATGAAAAGTGACCGAAAGTAACTGACAAATGCCAGAAATGGCTGATAAACAGTAGTTTACTTAGCTAGAAGAAATTTTGAAAGAAACAAAGCTATTTGATTCTTCACCGCCACCGCCACCGCCACCGCCACCGCCACCGCCACCGCCACCGCCACCGCCACCGCCACCGCCACCGCCACCACCATCATCATCATTACTTCCACTATCTTTAATGTGGCTATGTTTTGGTGATGAAAAGTGACCGAAAGTAACTGACAAATGCCAGAAATGGCTGATAAACAGTAGTTTACTTAGCTAGAAGAAATGTTGAAAGAAACAAAGCTATTTGATTCTTCATCGTCATCGTCACCGTCACCGTCACCGCCACCGCCACCGCCACCGCCACCGCCACCGCCACCGCCACCACCATCATCATCATTACTTCCACTATCTTTAATGTGGCTATGTTTTGGTGATGAAAAGTGACCGAAAGTAACTGACAAATGCCAGAAATGGCTGATAAACAGTAGTTTACTTAGCTAGAAGAAATGTTGAAAGAAACAAAGCTATTTGATTCTTCATCGTCATCGTCACCGTCACCGTCACCGCCACCGCCACCGCCACCGCCACCGCCACCGCCACCGCCACCGCCACCACCATCATCATCATTACTTCCACTATCTTTAATGTGGCTATGTTTTGGTGATGAAAAGTGACCGAAAGTAACTGACAAATGCCAGAAATGGCTGATAAACAGTAGTTTACTTACGCTAGAAGAAATGTTGAAAGAAACAAAGCTATTTGAGTTTCTATTTAAGGTGGGTCCAAATGATCTCGCTGCCAACGGTCCTTAAACCCCACACACTCACTCTATTTATGGACATGAGTTTTTTATGATACAAATTAGTCCTAATTGAAAGAAATTTCTTTGACAAACCAGGAGCATTATTTTATACGGTTGGGAAATCCGTGACATCTCTCTGTTTAATGTGAAACCTAATTTGCATTCCTACAATGACTGTTTATAGGCCATTTCTGGCATCTGCCAGTCATTTTTCATCACCAAAAAATGGTCACTCTGAAGACTACAATGAAAGAGGACTCCGATTCCGATTCTGAATATATGCAAACCTGCCCCGCATTGCTGTGTGATATTTTATTTTCAATAAAACATCTTACGTGAAAAGAAGATCAAATCTTTAAAAGCGGGTCGCTATATGCTGACTTTGAAATTTCACTCTTTGCATAACCTCGAAAAACAAACGAATGGCTACTTAACATTTTAAAAAATTATAAATAATTTAAACATTTAACCGACAGCAACAAATATTTAGGAAATAGATAATGCCACACAAATCTGGCAAATTGTGTACTTTAACAGGATCAGCATTTTTGCTGAAGTATATAAAACTCAAGAATCAATTCCCAAATTATTGGTAGAAAATTCAAGATATGCATTAAAGTACCCATACAAATGTTTTAAACATATGATATTTTGATCAATATCTTCTGAGAAAATAAAATAAAAATAAGGAATAATAATTCATGTAAAGTAGTTTGGAGTGAGGAGAGTTTCCTAGTTACTTTTCTACTGTGTATAGTAAGTAGAGGAAGTAGGTATTGTATTCCATCCAAAAATTCGATGTCGAGATTTCACCGGAAATATATGTTTTGAGGCACCTGAATCCAAAAAAGGCCTTTTTAGAAAAAAAGGTCCGTGTATGCGTGTGTATATGTGTGTAGGTATGTGTGTGTGCGTGCGTGCGTGCGTGCGTGTGTGTGTGTGTGTGTGTGTGTGTGTGTGTGTGTGTCTGTCTGTCTGTGTCTGCGTGTTAGTGTGTCTGTCAGTGTGGACAGCATAACTCAAAAACGAAAAATCGGGTAAAAACCAAAGTTGGTATTTAAGGTTAATGTCTTTCAAGGATGCGACACGAAGATTTTTAAGAAAATTGTTCCACCCTAAACTACCCTTTACATAGAAAATTTTCCGAAATTTTTGATTTACTTGAAAATAACTAAAGACTTTTATTAAAATGCAATAAGATATTTTTATGACAAATGAAATGTATATTTTGAATTTTCTAACTATGGCCTATGTTGTCCTGTTTACCCTGGATGACTTTTGAATAATTCGTAAACCGTAAGAGATAGATCAAATCTTACTGTACAAAAAATGTAGATCTCGCTAAAACACACAATTTAAGTACAAATAAATTTTTTGTAGACGGAACCATTTCGGAAATATTCCTTGTTATTTCTATGAGTTTCGGAAACCACTTTCGTTGTTCACTTTTCTATATGTTAGCCGTGCAAAGAGAACAGAATTTGAAAGCTTTAAAAAATCGACTATCGCTCAAAGCCTACTGTATTCCTATATTCCCCTTGCACCAGCAGGGAAATAAGATAATTTCTGCAAATGTTTATCTCAATTAACATGAAGGAGATAGAGGAATAAGAGTTTGTAAGAATGGTTAGTACAAGAGAAGAGAAAGTCATGTGAGTGTAACACATCAAATTTATTTTACGTTTACGCTTGTTTTCCAAAAGCATATTGTTATGGTAACAGTGATCCAATATTAAAATATAGCATGGTTTACGGTTTATATCTTCTCGTTGATTTCTGTATAGATTTTAAATTTGACGTAATGAGGTTAGGACTGTTTGTTTCGTAAGTCTAAATCTGTTTAAAAGGCCATGATCATTCTACCTTTGAAAGTGATAGGTCTGTTTAAGAAAGTTTTGGGTCCCTGAGGTGCTTCAACTTCATCACAATAAAAGTTCCTCAGATCTTCTTCCAATTGCCCTACAGCTCAAAGCGGGTCTGGACCTTCTTCATCCGAGACCTCCGCTCATACAGAGCTATGTGTTGCCAATTTTTGCATTTTAGAAGCTGATAACTGTCCTCTTTCATTGAATCCATCCACCTTTTCCTAGGTTTACCTATCAGTCACTTTCCAAACATCACTCCTTTCATCAATTTTTTAGGTATGTGTCCTTCATCCATTCTTTGTACATGCCCTGCGCACTGCAATCTTTTTAATTTGGCCACAATGGACAGTTCTGGCTGTTTGAAGAGGTCATGCATTTTCTTGTTGTATCTCATTAATTATCCATATTCCATTCTCATTCTTCTTAAGATCTTTCTTTCAAAGTGTTAATCATGTTTTCGGCCGCCTTCGTCATGGTCCAAGCTTCACATCCGTAAATAACTATGGGTCGTATGCATGTTTTGAAAAATCGTATTTTTGTTTTTCTATGTATAAATTTAGACTTCAGAATTGGTCAAAGACCATAATATACTTTATTTGCTCTGTGTATTCAGTTTTGGATTTCTTGTATTTCGTCGTTATTATTGGTTATAATTGTACCTAAATATGAAAATTTCTCCACTACTTCAAAATTATTAATGTCCGCTGTTATGTATTAATTTCTGTCCTTGATTGTATTAACATTTTTGTTTTATAATTGTTTACTTGGAGACTAACTTCTTTTGCTGTTTGTTCAAGTAGATTGACTGTATTAAGTCTTGACGAGATCTTACCATATTAACATCAGCAAAGGCGACTATCTATATGGATGTATATATCAATGTATCTCCTGTGTCTACATTTAATTTCCTAATTATATATTCTAGGACTATATTAAACAGAAGTGGGGCCAGCCCATCCCCTTGTTTTAGTTCTTTGTTAACAAGAAAGGATTCTGCTATTTCTGTATTAATTCTAATTTGAGCCATTGTTAATTTTGTTAGCCTAAAATGACCATAATTTTGTATAGGTTCTTCCTGTATACATTGTCGTATGCCTGTTAGAAGACAATGAATAATTGATGTATATCAATTTTATATTCCCAGAAAAGTTCCTCAGATCCTCCTCGATATTAACAAGTACAGTGCCCCAACTGTCATACTACACAAAGCGTTAAACCGTTGTTAAACGGTAGATGAGTTCCAGTAAAGTTAAACTTAAGTGGAGCTGAAGATAAGCGCTTATAAAACGAAAGAAAACTCTAATGTATAGTTTAACCTAACCGGGAGTTTAAAATTCCTTTGTAATACCAACCCTAAGTCCATATGGAACCAACAACACTTAAACGTGGAGTATCTTCGAGCTTGTTTGAGCTCTCTCGTGAGGGTGTTTAAAGCCAAGTATTCCCTGTGAAACACCTTGCTTCTTTCACGAGACAAAACAGAGGGGTATGAATTGGTACCACTTAATTAGAAACGTTAATCGTAACGACAATATTTATATCTACTACAGAGGTTATTAAGGAAATGTACTGAAGTAATGGACATAATGGATCAAATGAATCGAGATTTTTAAGATCTGCAGCAAGCTTAAGTCTTACACCTGGCGTAGCTAAAACACATTTAATTATTGTAAACCCCTATTATGTAAATGAACTCCACCCAGCTACACGACCGAACCCCTCAGGGATTTTAGGACGTTCCCGATGCATTAGAGGGAAGTGGTAAAGTCAGCACTGTTCTCAGGACACTCCTGCCTTCCCCCAAAGTCCATTAGGCAAAACCGCCTAAGCACGCCTATGGAAAGAGGTGATTGTGTGTAACCCTGGGAAGATACCTACGTGTACTGCATTAAGGGGAGTTTCTAAGTACCAGATCCAAAATCTCCAAAAGCTTTTGAAACCAAGATGCATTTAGAAAATAAATCAATGGTGGTTGCATTCAATAACTTTCTCCATGAGAGTTCTACAAACGATCCTTATAGAAGTTTATTCTTCTATTGTTTGTTAATACGAGTAACATAAATCTTCATTTCGTTGTACATATAAGAAGAATGCACTTAGCTAAAGCTTTAGTCAAATGTTTTAAAGAAGGTCGCTATGTGATAACTTTGGATTATCTTTGCATGAGCACGGAAAAATAAAAGTACTGCCTCCGTATTCTGGTGGTTAACATGCTAACTTCCAAATCCAGGCGTCCTGGGTTTGATTGCCGACTTGAGGTTAAGAATGTTTCTTTACAAGTATTATTTCCCATTATCCTTAGAATCAGGAAGTGTGAGTGAGGAATGTGTGAGTGAGAGTGAGTTTGAGAGTGAGAGTGAGTGTGAGAGTGAGTGTGAGTGTGAGAGTGAGTGTGTGTGGGCGTGTGTGTGAGTGTGTTGAAAATTCAAACCAATAACAAATAATGTCTCGGAAATTATAGATGCCAAAACCTTTTTTAAGTTAATATCAACTGTGGGCTTTAATGAGCTCTACATTTTCTGTGTAAAACGATTAGGCCTATCTTTCACGGTTTATCAATTGAGCTAATATCAGAATAAAGAGGACTTCACCGTTCCCAGAAAATTGAAGATAAACATTTTAATTGCCATCCAAGTAACTCAAACCTGTAGTATTTTAATTAAAATCGTTTCAGTCATTTTTCTGAAAATAAAAACACGAAACATTTTAGATATAAGGTGTAGTTTAGGATGTGGGGATTCTCTTGAACATTTCCCTGACGCATCCTTGAAGACGCTGAACTTCAACATCAAGTTTGATCTCTAAATAACTTTTCGCTTTTGAGTTCATAGACACAGATCTTTCTCTAAATATTTATTTAGGGAGCTTCAACATTTTATTTCTGATGGAATCTGGTATCAAATTTTGGGAGAATGCAATGCTTCCTCTACTTACTATATTCACCCACATGACTTTCTCTACTCTTACACAAATTTCTTACAAACATTTATTCTTCTATCTGCTTCATGTCAATCGAGATAAACATTTGCAGAAACTATCTTACTGCTAATTTTCTGTAGGTGCAAGGGGAATACAGTAGGCTGTAAGCGATAGTCAATCGTGATGACTTTGAAATCCGTTCTTTGCATGACCAAGAGATAAAAGAAGGAATAACGACCTCCCATTTGAGTACGTCTATATTGCAAAATTTTGACAAATAACAAGGAATATCTCCGAAATAGTTAACTTCACAAAAAAGATCATTTAATATAAATTGTGCGTTTTAACAGATCTACATTTTTACTTTCTGTACCACGTATAGTAAGTAAAGGAAGTATTGTATTCACCCACAAATTTGATATCAAGATTTCACTGTAAATATTTTGAGCCCCCCCCCCTGAATCCAAAAAGGAGAATTTTTAGAAAAAGGTCCGTGTGTGTGTGCGCGTGTGGTGTGTCTGTCAATCTGTAGACGCATATCTCAAAAACGAAAAGTCGGTTAAAAACCAAGTTGGTATATGAGTTTAATGTCTTTTGATTAAAATGCCATATTTTTGAGATATTTTTATAGCAAACGAAATGTATATTTTGAGGCAGGTTAGTTTACGAGAATAGAAGTTAGGAACTTCAACTTTTTATCGTGGCAGTATGAAGGAGTGGATAAAGAAAACATTAAACCTAAGGTCACAAACAACACAATTATATTTTTTCCGACCAAATATAATATACAACAATAATTGTTAAATGTTTACTGCAGTTCATAACACGGCGTGCAGAAAGGGACAACTTAGTAACTCAAAGCAATTAAACGAAGGCATTTTTTGGAGCAGGTAGCTCCAGCAAATAAAGTATATATTTATGAACATTTTATGCCGATTTTCTGATCTTCGCGGCCATTTTTATAGCTGTTCCCAAAATCTCGAAGCATGTAATTCCTAAGTGTGAGCGAGTGCGTGAGGTTTAAGGGCCCGTCGACAAGTAGGTGATTTGGGTCCGGTAATTCCTACGATACTGAATATTGAACTTTTGAATATTACCTCTATTCCAAGCGATGAAGGATGAAAAATAAATCTTCTGTTGGAGTTCATAAATTTGATACAAGAAATGCGTAAATGATAAGTGTGTTTCTTTTTAGTCGTCAGAATGTAATTTACACAAGTGCCCAGCTTGATTAGTAAGACTTGGCTTCCCTGCCGACGGCCTGGCTTCATCATTAGCAACTTTGGATGGAGGGGGGGGGGGGGATCTCCAGCATTTTACCGTCTTCAAGACAGCTCATCGGATGTCCCAGTTACGTAAGCGAGGAGTTTTCGTTTAGGCAAATGAACTGGAGGTTAAAGGGCTTCTTCCACCCGTTTTAGCAACAACATTTCTCATTGTTCTTTTCACATACATTCTGTACAACCTTCGGAGGTCTAGGGTTTTCTTTTTGCGACTTTACTGATAGATTTTACGTATTTATTATTTACTTTCTTTCCGTCCCAATATTCTAATATTATACAAATGATACTGTGACATCGGGCTCGGCGAACAAAAAAGGATGACTGGGACCAAGCTACTTCACATCATATGCCGGGCCGGCGAGGACGCAAAGGCGTTCAAGGTTAAGCTGCCTCGCACAAATGTGTGTACGTGACTAACAACAATAAAACTGCTCCACAAAAGGGACTTTTTCCAGTGCCTTCGAGAAAGATCTGGTTACGTCATCGCCGACGTGTGCGTGGAAGTCGAGAAAGGTCCATGTGACGGCATGGCCTCTATATGAGGCAAGGAGACAGCAGAGTGGAGAGTTAGAGGTGAGTCGACCAGTGTGTCTGAGAGTTGGTGCGTCGTAAGAAGATTCAACGAGCGTCGAGTGATTGTAACGTCGTAGTCTCTCTGCGAGAGACAGAGAAAGTGAAAAAAGACACTGAAAGGACTGATCAAGGTTACAAGAAGCAAAAGTTGTGGGTTGTGAAAGTACGAAAGGATGTAGACTGTGTTAACGACGAGAAGAAAACTGTATTGTGATAACATTTTGTAAGAAAAGTAATCAGATGATTTTGTCATTGTGTCATAATATAAACTATAATATAAAATATTCTAGTAGACTACTAGATTCAGTAGATCCAACGTCTTATTCTAATGAATGAAATATTTTAGGTTTCCTACATGAAAGATACAGGAAGGCCTCATGTATCCACAGTTCCCATGTTTATCCCCAAAAATTGGTTTTTGAATGTTCTAGATCATATCACTTTTTTAAAATGGTTCTAATATTTTCTTTGGACTTTGGAGTTAGGGGTAGTTAGACGGAGTAACTGAAGCAGACCACTATACATAGATCACAATGAGCCTTTTTACTTCTTAGGTGAACCCGTACAGCAAGAAATATTGGAGAGACCCGAAGAGGAATCAAATTCAGATGACGATGTCATTCTGACTGATTTTCGTATAGGTAATTGGTAAACCGTAAGAGATGGACAAAATATTATTAAAAAATGTAAATATAGTTAAAACACAATATATGGCTCCTCCTTCTTTGGCGAAGCTAGCGTTTCCGAGATATTCGATGTTATTGGCTTTGAATTTTTAAATAATTATATTTTTCTCAACTGTTAACTCACTATCCGTTTTTCCCCACGGTCATTTACAGAGAGTAGAATTAAGTGACATCACATAGCATTCACTTTTTAAAAGCTTACTATCCCTTTGCCCCGAAAAACCTCCCAAGAGTCTGCGGGAAGTTCTTCTGCCAGCGGTTCTCGAACACCACTTCAACACCATGGAGATCACTGCATTCCCCAAACACATCTTCTGCACAAGAGAACAAAAATCATTATTGTTACTGTATACATCACTGTAAATTCCCTGTGATATGTCTCATGTAAACATTTTTGGAAGGGAAGCCCATTGTATGCTTCTTATATATACAACGAATGTGTAGAACATTTGGATATTCTAATAAAATATAGAAGTCTGATAAGCTATAGCCCAGAAATCCGCCCTTGCATAGCAGGAGTGACATACGGGAAGATGGGTTAAAATCAACACATGTATTTTAAGATGGTATTTATAATGGGCTGTCAGGAAAATTCATGCTTATCAACATTCGAAGGTTCCTCTTTTTAAATTTGCTAAGTGACATTTGTGATAATTTGTAATTTTCTCTCATTCATAGACATTCTTAAAATGCGATGACAAACAGTTTTTTTCACAACAAAATTTTCGTAACAATTACTTGAATATCTTCTTCTCAATCAACTAGTCGTTTGTTCCAAGGGTATTATCAATTTTCTATAATCTTTTAAAATGCAGCTAAAGAACTTCATAAATCACTGTCTAATGTGCATATATTTAGCTCCAGTGCATTTTGGGGTATTTTAAACATTTCAGTGCCCGTATGCAAATTTTGGTGACATTGATGTACAAATCCTCAATCAGTTACAGTATACAGCTGCGTCTAGTGGCAAAATGAGAAGCTGATGGCTTCGACAACTTTTAGTTTCCAGGAATGATGGTAAGGACGGATGTGACGGCCATTAAGTTAGCATGCGACAAGCCGATTTCACGGTCGGCTATCTAGTAGAGCTGTAGATAATTTCCTTCTTCTAGTTAAAATTCCTCCTTTTGGCAATGTCTCTTCCTTTAGAGTTGACAATTATGAACACCACACTGAATGTAAACACATGGTTATAAAACTATTTTGGGATTTCTTTAGGCTTACATCGCCAACGTTAAATGAGCTCGTGACTTACTTTTTTCTGCAGCAAATCAACATAGACATCTCAGTAAATTTTATTTTTGTCTTAAATAGGCTAATACCCTATGCATCAACAGATGCAGTTTTATTAGTATATTTATTTCGGTAACCAATATATGAAAGCAAAATTCATACTAAAACAATTGCTTGCAATATGCTCCTAATATATACAGTGGAGCTTGCTTTATAACGAGACAATGTATCTATGGAACTCCAAATTCCATTTCTTCTGAACATAAAATATACAGTGCACACAGCATTTTAATGGAACATGTCTAAGGTTAATATTTATTTCCAATATGGTAACGAGAAATGCTGCTTGGACCCTATGGTTTATCGTGTCGCTCCCAAAAACTTTACTTGAGAATTGCTCAGAATGAGTTTCCAGATTTTAGCTGAAAAGAACAAGTTTTGTTTTGTTTTTTTCTTTTATTTATTAAATTTTGTAAACATGTTATTGACTTTTCCAAGTTTTCGGTATGAGTTATGAAAAATAATTAATTTCAGCTGAACTGATCAATACCAATTTTGTAACTAGTGCATAAGCTAAATCCATAATTCCTGAAGTCTTTTGAAAACACCAAGCTAATGAATTACAAATTGTGGGTCAAGTAGGATTATAAATAGTGAAAAATACTGTGGAAAAGGGGACATTGAAAAATGGGGTTGAAAATTCAATGCGATGTTTTAACTAAAAGATACAGGCTATTTCAAATAGCAACTTGTGCCTATTAATTTGCTGATCAACAACAACAATAATAATGGTGATGGTGATGATAATAACACTAACACTACCAATAATAATACTAATAATAATAGTAACAATAATCATAGTAATAATAATAGTAATAATAATAATAATAGTAATAATAATAATAGTAATAATAATAATAGTAATAATAATTAATAATAATAATAATAATAATAATAATAATAATAATAATAATAATAATAATAATAATAATAATAATAATAATAATAATAATAATAATAATAATAATAATAATAATAATAATAATAATAATAATAATAATAATAATAATAATAATAATAATAATAATAATAATAATAATAATAATAATAATAATAATAATAATAATAATAATAATAATAATAATAATAATAATAATAATAATAATAATAATAATAATAATAATAATAATAATAATAATAATAATAATAATAATAAACTTTTCACACTTTTGGCCATTTTATACACATATTGCTCTAAAACGGACTTCTAGAGGAACATCTCAGACACAAATGTTGAACTGAATAAATGCACACAGCATGTGGAACAAAATTAAAACGATTCTGCTGAAACAAAACTAATAGGTATAGGACTTACCGGGTTAAATGTAAGTCTAAATATTAATTTAAAATAAAAATATTAAAGTTACATATACTTTTCAATGTGAACTACTTTTAATAGCCTGCTCTCTTTCCCTGCAATGAGAGCAGAATAAAGCCTGACAACAGGATACTGCCAGTAGGGGATATGAATGTTTAATTTCCAAGAGAATGGGCCGGAATAGTTCCCCAGACTTCTTTGCCTGCGGATATTTAAAGAATCACATATACAAGCTTCTTCTTTTCAAAAATGAGAAATAAGGTCTCGAATTGCACCGCCTTTAATGATTGTAACGTTGCAAACATTAGATGAGATAGGAATTATCGCGGAAAGAAGTTGAAATAATCCTTTTCTCGTGTTAAATTGTTACTTTCTCTACTACGTAAAGTAGATGAAGTATTTTATTTCACCCAAAAATTCGATGTCGAGATTTCGCCGGAAATATATGTTTTGAGGCCCCCTGAATCCAAAAAAAGCATTTTGAGAAAAAGGTCCGTGTGTGTGTGTCTGTCAGTCAGTGGACAGAAAAACTCAAAAACGGAAAGTCGGTTAAAAACCAAAGTTGGTATTTAAGTTTAATGTCCTTCAAGGATACAACACGAAGATTTTGAAGAAAAGTCCTCCACCCTAAACTGCATATAGCACTGACTTAAGGTCTGTCAGTCGCATCACTCAAGAGAGATCCGGTATGTTTCTCAAAATGAAATTGAGCCCTTTATTTATGAACGTCTTTTAACTGCAGCGATCCTCAGTGTCCCATTCTATATTGCGCGTGAAAGGCCGCTTAATTTTTCTCAGGCACTTCTTTATCAGGCTCGAGGTTCTTCAACACGCCGCAAACCTGCGACACGGGACCACCGAGTTCAACCGGGGTTGAACCCGCGATCTCGGATACCAGAGACTAGAAAGTTACCCCCTAGACTACGGAGGACGACAGGTATGTTTCTGACCTCAACTTTCCCAACTATTTCCCCTGGAAATTGGAAGAATAACATATCAGTTCTTTTCTTAATGAAATATGGAGCAGAGTAATTTAATTTTTTCCTTTATGGAAGTTACAATTTATAGCACAATATATTTCCAATAATTTTTAATTTTAAGATTTAACTTCTACAAGCAATATGTAACGCAACGAAAGCTTTCCAACAAGATCTTCGCGAAACTTCGGTACTCTTCGGATAAAGTCGAGTTACCTCGCTCGATTTAAGGCCACATGCCACTTCCATTCTCCGCATTGTGCTCACTGCGTACTCTCTCTCTCTCTCTCTCTCTCTCTCTCTCTCTCTCTCTCTCTACTAATTCACTGTGCGATGTGCGCACTTCAAGATGTTAGATAATGAACCCTTAATAGGGATATTGTTGCCCTGCTACAGGCGTAACGGTACGTTTACGAAAATAGTCTTTTGCGCATCTTGCAGATTGTCAAGCTTTCGTTGCACCAGCTCTAATAACAATTAATATTACTTCATTATAATGACATCAGTGATGGCTGCCGATAGGAGCACTACAACAGTCCATTCAATTGAATTTACATATTGAGTGTTAGTAGTTCTGCTATTGTGTGGAACTTCATTTAAATAACACGGTGTTGCCGATGTGATACGCACGTTAAGTTTTGCAGATCTAGACTTTTATTCTCACAAAATATTTGCCGTTATGTACGTTCTTAAGCCGCCTGTAACTTTTATAAACTAAAGAACAATTTTAACAACTTTCATACAACACATGTTCAACTACATAATAGATTAAAATATAAATACCTACATAAAACATATCCATTAGTATGTCATGTTTCAAAAGTATATAATTTTCAGGATGGGGAACGAGGTGTATCTGCTAACAATGAGTATGGCACACATAATTTAATGGCGGCTGATAGCTGAGCACTTCATGACCAGACTGATTATTTTCTGTTGCGCACATAAATGTTGTGGGTGCAAATGATATATCACCGGCTTTACAGCACGATTTCACAGCGTGTTTAACTATACAACACCGCAAGGCGAGGCAAGCCTTGGATAATCTGTTGACCAGCTCCTCTTGGCACCCGACATTAAATGCTGTGTCTGTCATTAGTTAAATGTATCTCCAGCCCTTTAAGTTAACAACATTATATGAATGACGACAATATTAAATATTTGGACTGTGATGGAGGTCCCTTTTAAACAAAGACTGTTGTTAATCTTAGACTTGCATTAATTGGAAAATCTTCAGTTGAATTGGATACTGTTAGTACAGAAAATAGTGGAGAATTGTGCTGAAAACAGTAAAAGGAATCAGGATCGGAATTTCTTCTCCGCGGTTGTTCTCATCTTTGCGACAAAATTACAAAGTTGTAAAGACTAGCCCGCTGAAGATGCAATTTCGGTTTGGTTAAGGAATTCACTTGGCTTCTGATCCAGTTTCACTGAATTGTGTTAACTCTGATTTATTGTTGGGACATGCGAACGATATTATCTCCATGTTGATGCACAGCATTTAAAATTGCGTCTGCTTTTTCTATTCAGGCTGTCTGTCATATTTCACGAGAGAAGTCGTGCGCGAATATATTCAGTGAGTCATGCATGCACAAGGCAACAAACGGGACGGAAGCTAAACCCGAGTTATCACTTGGCGCCACGAGGTTCCAATGTATCAGGAGCAATCCCTTCCCCTTTCAGAACACCATGCGCTGCACTGATAAGGTCACGGACTCGGCTTCGATTTCCGGGAAGGACAGCTGATTCATAGTTGGATCTGCCATAGGAAAACCCTATGCGCTATGGTGGGCGGTGGTCACTAATACATCGTCTTGAAAAGCGAAATATACAGGATGGAAGTGAAATGATCCGTCAGACTTTAACAGCGAATTTCTCATGTTGTGAATAACAAGAAAGTCTAATACCAAAATGTTGAAAAATATATAGTTTTCTAGAAAAAAATTTTTATCAAAAAAATTTATCATCACCTGGCTGTATTGTTATTGATTGAAGGTTCTTGGTTTAAGGCTATATTCATAAAAAAATTGAATAAACGACAAATTTTTTCTTTGGCGTATTTCAATAGATTCAACGGTTTTTGTGTAAATTAAATTTAAGAAACCCACAATTTATTGCAACAAAAAGGTAACAAATTGTGGGTTCTTTTAAATTTAATTTACACAAAAAGAGTCTATTGAAATACGCCAAAGGAAAAAGTTGTCGCTTATTCCATTTTCTATTAATATAGAGCCATAAATCAAGAACCTTCAATCAATAACAATTCAGCCACTTTTGGGTTGTTGTTGTAGTGTTTAACGCCCGCTTTTACTACTACGGCACCGCAGGCGGTGACACTGATGATACATGAAGATGGAGCACCGGTGGAATGAAATGGCGGGGGAAACCGGAGTACCCGGAGAAAACCCGCCCTGACGCCGCTTCGTCCACCACGAATACCACATGCGGGTCCCTGGGATCGAACCCGGGCCGCCTAGGTGGTAGGCGAGCGCGCTAACCGCTCGGCCACGGCGCCGCCACTTTTGGGTGGAACACAGTACTTCCTATATGTAGTACAAAAAGTAAACAATTCTGATGGAACATGCCTAGAAGATGCCTTCTTTTTACTTCATTTAGCACCTATTTAGTGAGGCGGAGAAAGTAGATTTACTTTCCACCTAAATAGCACGATTTCACCGTAAATACATGTTTTGAGTTCCTGAACCCAAAAAGAAGCTTCTTGGAAATCGATCCACACGTGCATATGTGCACATGCCTCTTTGTGAATAACATAATTCAAAAACGAAACGTTGGTTAAATGTCAAACTTGGTACTGAATTCCACTACTTTCCAACAATATGGTGCGAAGATTTTCAAAAATGTTCCCCAACCACCTCTCACATAAAACATTTTAGTTATTTTTTATTTTCTCAAAAATGTCTCCAACAACTTTCACATCATCATATTTTTACACTACTAATAAAATATATATTTTGAATTTTCTAGGAATAGCTTGTGAAGTTCTTTTAATTTGAAAGGAATTTTGTATTCTTCTGTATAAATGGTGATCCATAAGAAACACCCTCCACAAAAAATGTATCTCGCTTTAAAACGCAAATAATGGGTTAGTGCCGTCACCCTTTCTAAGATATTCATTAGTCTGAATTTGTCAATACTTTTGTAATTTTTAAAAGGTTGTTACCATTTGTTGTTTTTCACGATCAACGCCAGCATATAAATATTTAACCATCACTTTAGCCTCTTGAATTCCCCTTTTGTCTATAACGAAATGTGTAATGAACTAGTTAGAAAAATAAGTTTTGTAGAAGTCTGTTGATGGGTTATAAAAAGTGATCATAGCTACAAAAATTCATGCATTTAAAATTACAATACCTACATATTATTTTAAATTTAAATGCTAATATATGTCTTAAAACCAAAATGAGACTGATATATTTATGGCATAAAAATTAAAACTTTGGTGTTAATAATTGCTGCCTAATAAAATGTCCATTACAAAAAATTTAAACGGAGAAACAGATACAGACCAGCTTGGCAAGTGCGGCTTCGAAGGAGGTACTGACGGAACCCAGTAGGGTGTTCTTCCACTGTTACTCTAGGGGAACTCAATTGTGTGAATGGTCAACTTTCTCCATTTTCTTCGTACATGAGTTTGGTATAAAATTTCCAAAATGTGTACGAATTGCGCTGATTGGAATATTATTCCTTTCTGGATTACTAGATATCTTTGTCATGTTAGAAACATCTCTTTAGTTATGAGATGCCAGTGCTGCGAATATTTAGGGTGGTAACACTCTGCATTTTGTCTTGTTTCCTTGATGTCGCCCCAAGATAGAAGGGGAGGTCAAGACAGTAACTGATACACAGCCCTATTAGAAACATGTTTTCCACATTTAGTGACAAATATATCAAGGTATGTGAAGGACATAGGCTTAAGAAAAGACTATTCAACCTAATCGTCTGAGATGGCTTTATGCAGTAGAAGCTTATAGTCTTCCTATTTACAGAAATTTACTCATAATGTAGTAGAACTTCTGAACAAAGAATCCAGTTACCATAAGTATGAGAATATAACCAAATATAACACATAAAGAGTGCTCCTATCATCGTAAATATAACATTCGTGTACATTTTTTACTTGTCTTCTGTATCGTCTCATACAATAGCACTATATTTTCTACCGCTACTAAGGCATCTAAAAATGATTGTAATCTTTAAACAGTTTCTTGGACATGTTTATTGTTTATGAAACTAGTGATCCTAAGCTTAAAGTTAGATTCTATTCTATGTAAACATTGCTACTCTGAGGTGTGGACGAAAATAGTCTTAAGTTAGCGTGAGTCATGTTGTGCTACCATCCATGTTTTCGAATAGATCATATACATATTATGACCAAGGTGTATGCACTCACATGACCACCTCTGCTCACTCTTGTACCAACTATTCTTAAGAATGCTTATTCTTTTCTCTACTTCATGTTAATCGACATAAATATTTGTAAAAATCTGATGTGTTGCACTCCCATGGCTTTCTCTACCCTTGTAGATTATTCTTACAAACTCTTATTCCTCTATATTCTTCGTGTTAATCGAGATAAACATATGTACAAATTATCTTGTTAATTGTGCAAGGTGCAAGGATGCAAGGACTACAGTAGGCTTTGAGAGATATTCAAATCTTTTAAAGCTAGTCGCTATATGGAGGCTTTGAAATTTCGCTCCCTTTGCACGGCTAAGATACAAAAAAGTGGATAGCGATCTTCCATTTGAGAAAAGTTAAAGTAAACTCACAAATAACAAGGAATACCTCCGAAATGGTTCACTCCACAAAAATTGCATTTGAACTTAAATTATGTGTTTAAACGATATCTACATTTTTTGTATAGTAAGATTTGATCTATTACTGTTTACGAGTTATGCAAAAGTCATCCGGAATATACAAGACTACATAAGCAATATCCAGAAAATTCAAAATACACATTTGATTTGACATAAAAATATCTTAAAGATGGCATTTTAATCAAAATCGTTAGAGCCATTTTCGAGAAAATCAAAATTTTCGAAACATTGTCAATGTAAAGGGTGGTTCAGGGCAGAGAAATTTTCTTCAAAATCTTCGTGTCGCATCCTCGAACGATGTTAAACTTAAATACCAACTTTGGTTTTTAACCGATTTTTCGTTTTTGAGTTACGCTGTTCACAGACATGCACACACACGCACAAGGACCTTTTTCTAAAAATGCTTTTTTGGATTCAGAAAGGCTCAAAACATATATTTGCGGTGAAACCTCGACACCCAATTTTTGGGTGGAATAACTCTATATACGTTGTAGAGAAAGTAAAAATGGTTTATTGCATATCTCCTTATAAATGGGGGCAGGAGAATACAGTAGGCTTAAGTGACAGCAAAATCTTTTAAGAGGTGGTCGCTATGTGATAGCCAGGACATAAAGAAACAATGAACTCTTATTGAGAAAAGTAGAAGTATTTTTAAATTTAAAGCAATAACGAAGAATATACTGAAAATGGTTATCTCCAATGAACTTGTGTGTGTGTGTGTGTGTGTGTGTGTGTGTGTGTGTGCGTGCGTGGACGCGCGCGCATGTGTGTGTGTGTTTGTTTGTGTGTGTGTGTGTATGTGTGTGTATGTGTGTATATGTGTTCCGAGATATTTATGTTGGAATTATTCAATACCTATTCTTTTGTCTAATTTGGAAGTCGTTACTCGTCTATTTATGCCTCGGAATGGAATGTGAACACCATGAAGTAGATAGAGGAATGATCGTCTGTAAAAATAGTTTGTACAAGAGTAGAGATCGTTCTGTGAGTGCAGGCGTTTGATCTTTTTCTTTTATTTCGATTAGACGGTTCCTGGATGTAATACGCGCGCCTATCTGTGCTTCGGCTATCAAATTAACCAACACTTGTGGCAACTACCGCTGGGCGGATGCCTAAGCGTATTGGACAGTGTGGATTAAAACAGATATTCTACTAAGAAAGTGTCACTTTGTTACCGCATTCTTGTATGAAAATTGCATTATACTTTATCCCTCATAAGGAAATGCACAGTTTCCTTTAGCCACGCAAATAACAATTTCAGAATCCAACATAACCTTCTCTAGCGTGTGTGGGAAAGTAAAACAATAAAATTAGTATTATTATTATTATTGTTACTATCATCTCATTTAATTGTTTTACATTTCCAACATGATCTTGCACTAAATATCACAAACCTTCTTGCCAGATGAAACAGCTGCTCTTTAATAAATTATAACTGAAAAACTTGAGGGCAAAGAGTCACTGACAAGAGAAAATTACCTGATAACAGAATTCAATTTACTTATCTGACAGATCTTGATGAACTAATAAAACAAGCTAATATCCATAGATGCTTTTTATTTCTTACTTAAAACTCAATGAAAAAATTAGCTAATGGATAAGTAACTCTTCATCATATAGATTTTCACTGTTCAACGATAAAGTAGCTTAAGTTCGGAAGCGCTTAAAAGTTTTGCAGCTTATATCCCCGATATGAGAAAAGAAAATTAATGAGAATAATGATGACGTGAGAAGGAAAGAGGATGGAAGAAGGCCTCGTCTCTTCCCCTTCACGGAGCTGTTGGAAGTTTTATGGAAGTAAAGTCTTATAAAATGAGGCAGAATGACAGCTGCCTTAGTGCATTACTTCGACATATAATGCAGAGCGTTCAAACACGCTCACCCGAATATCCAAGGAGAAGTTGACATGAGCACCGTGGCTTTAAAGCAAATATGAAGCTCCTCAGAAATATGGTAAATGGTATTGAAGTATGATGGAGTCGTGAATTAAGATTCACAACAAGGAACATGCTTAATGTTGTGACAATTTTACTGCCTATACTTTGTTGTAACAGAAATGCAATAACAGCCACTGCTATGAATAGATCTCTATAATAGGAATAGGAATAGGAGAGACACGGAGGAATTCGGCATTGACTTGGCTTATTCTATCTATACCCCAAGTGGGCATCCCCTGAGGAAGGACGAGATGAGGGGAGACACCGGGGGCCAGATCCAGACTAATGGTACAGACATTGACAGATATCCTTAAGGTTTACCAAGTCTGATGACACCTAGAAGTCTTTAGATCCTCTGGAGCCTTCCAAGGGGACCAGGGCGTGGTGCAACGCCCCAATATGCCGACCATCCACTGATCTCACCAACGAAGGACGGAGAGAGTTCATGTGCTCATATCATCCCTGCCAAGCCACACCTAACGCCTTCGCTGACCTTGCGGTCCTGAAAGAACTAATGGAATGAAGGCTGAATGAAATGGAAGGACAGGAAATTCGGGGAATGTTATTATCCTTCCCAGCATTCGCCTAGCGACCCGGGGAAATCCCCGAAAAAAATCCCATAGATTAAGGTTGGCCACGGGAATCGTACCTAAGACCTCCCGAATGCGACCACATTATCGCAGAGTCATTTCACACGGTAGATACCTACAAACTAAGCTCATAAAACGCTTACCGTTAGTGAACAGAGATAGCGCAGCTGCTTTCCAAGCGGAAGGTCCGGGTTTGATTCCCGGTACAACGTGAGGAATTTTTCCTAGTCCGCGATACACTCAGCCTCGTGAGGTCCAACTAATTATGTCCTACCTTCCAGTATAGTAACCCATTCAGGATGCCCGTTGTGGGCAGAGGTAGAGGTTACAGCGGTTGGGTAGTAGGCCTTGGCACGACATCCTGCTAATTGCGGCGCGGAGTTAAGTTTAGTTAATTGCAACATTTGGACGAGAACGCTTGGGAAATCGTATCCTTAAAATGAGGACTCCAAAGAACGAAAATATAACTTTCTACCATATTTTAAATATAAAGCTGGTTGTCTGTGGTCACTAATCAGCGTGTTGAGACACATTCCGAGGATCTTTGACTAGAATCCCAGCTAGGAGTCTTCCTTTGATTAGAAATATTCCGTACTTTCCGCTACGCATGAATGTCTTAATGCAATGGGGTGGGATGGAAGTTTAATGTGAATGGTTTCAAAGTTATACGTTCAGGAAATAACACCGTTTGGCGTTAATATATTCAGAACAACTGTTTTATTTAAAAAGAATACGTTGCTTACAAAAGAAAACCTTACTTTAATTGTCCCACATGATCACCTGCATTATTTAAGCATATGCCACATCAGTCCACGAGGTTTAGATTCTTGTGTTGCAATGACCGGCTCCAGTCCATTTAGCCAAGACGTTCGGACACAGTTTCACCAAGCAAAGGAGAAGAGAGAAATCTGCAACTCAACTGGTGTTACACGTCTGTCCTTTATATTTGTTGGCTTTCGTCATGCACATGTTCGTCCATTGTTGAAGACTTAACAGCACTTTCTCACATTTCATTCGTTCATAACTGTATTATCATTCACTTCTTTTAGTTCATGGTAAATTTTGCAGGTTTCAACTTTCGAGCGTTCAAAAATTTACCTACACTTCTCACCTCTCGTCGACGGTACTATGCATCACCCAGTTCATTTTGAACACTCACAGAATACACAATAACTGTTTCTAAACCGACACTATTCTGAGAAATGATTCGAGGAAACTTAACTAAAAGTTCGACAGCAATCTGTGCAAACAGTCACAGCTTTGTCGTTAGAAATATTTTCTTGGTGGCACGTTCGACTTTACACTTACTCTGCGGGACGAGATTCCGGCACACCGGCAATGCTGATATGGTAACTTATAGAAAAAAAAAAGAGAAAAAAAGTCACCACTGTAATCATGTAATAGAATAAATTGTTTATTTAGTAAAATGCTGACTATTGAACAGCGAGTGTTTATAATGCAATTTGTCTCCTGAACATTGGAACTACAAAGCTGATCCCTGGTATTTCATTCGTAATTTCATTCACACTATAAAGGGAAATCGTTCAGATGTCATATAAATGAACCATTTAATTACAAACAATGGTTTTTCGAGAGCTAGATGTGTGAGTCTAACCATAACGACATCGCTAAATTCCTAATACTTCCTGTATACGTATTCACAGTAAGTAGATGAAGTATTCTATTCCACCCAAAATTTCTACGTTGAGATTTCACTGAATACACTTCTGATGACCCCATGTAAGGTTCCTGTGCTCTTAAGTGTGTGTATTAATAGCATGAGCAGAAAACGAAATATCCGATAAATACCAACGTTATATTTAGGCTTACTATCTTCCAATGACGTGACGCGAAGATTCCAAGAGAATCCTTCACCCCAAACTACCTTTGTATGCAAGCTTTTTTGACATGTTCGAAGTTCTCCAAAATAGCTCAAATGCTTTAGATTAAAATGACGCTGTTTAAGATATTTCCTGGACAAATACAAGTTTATGTTGGATTTTCTGTAAATATGAGACTGTGACGTCTTCTTCATTTAAAAAGAATTCTGCATAATTTTCTATCAGTACCAAATCACAAGAGATGGACAGAAACCTATTACTCAATACATGTGCAACACTTTAAAGTACACAATTTATTTCATATAACCTTTTAGCCATTTCCAAGGTATTATTGTTATAGGATTGTACTCTTCCAATACTTTTTCATGTTTCAAATGATGTCGCTATTGGGTTACTTCTCACGATATCATGCAAGATCAGATTTTTAAACATCTGACTATTAATAACTAGGTTTCCTACATCCCCGTTGCATCTTCAACAAAACACGTAATGAGACTATTTGAAGTAGATAAAAAAAAAAATAAGCTTTCTAAAGAATAAATTCTGGAGACCATATTAAAATGTGCAGTAGTATCCAAGTAGGAAAAATCATGTGAATATAACACATCAGATAATTTTTATAACTGAGAACGCCGCGGTTAGACCTTTAATTAGTGGTATACTCTTCAAAATAAAACCCCCGCTCCCAACATTATTCATTCCACGACTCAATATTTTTCCTCGAGAGCATTCATGGGTCCTGAATTAATATAATAGAGCTGAGTCGATGCTATCTTTCCGAGCAGACGGTAATTCACCAAAACTAACTTCAACTGTTTTGCATACTAACTTTATTGTTCTCGGTACGTGTTTAGCGTTATCGAATTCTTCGCATGCAACGTTGGTACGGCATATCATTCAAGCCCCCCTGGTTTTTATTGATTTTCATGACAAACAAGGTTCGGGTCATATCATGTACCACGATGTAGACGTTCTTTGCTATTGACTGTCTTCAGACTGTTACACAAGTTTAGTGCCACTGTCTCAGGGTTTGGACACCTCTTAGCAAAAACTTAAAAACTTCCACAGAATATTTCTGATAGAGGGGACGACGTGGTTTTACTTTCTAATGTAGGAGAATATTGCATTCCACCCAAAACTTCGATATCGAGTTTCACTGGGACCTCCTGAGCTCAAAAAAGAAAGGAATAAAAAAATTAAATAAAAGTAAGAAAAGTAAAAGCGAAATAAGAAAGTAAAAGAAAAATTAAAAAAAAAAGTAAAACAAAAATAAAAAAAACAGCATTTTAGAACATCTGCGCGCGCGTATGCCGTTTGTGAAGAACATAACTCAGAAACTTTTAGTTCAGCATCTTCCAAGGATGCTACTACCCTTTACATGGATCATGGCTAAAAATGTTTGATTTTAGTTCAACAATTTTGATTAATATAACATATGTTTAATATACGTATTATGCCAAAGAAATGTAAGTATATCTTGGATTTTGTGGGAATATCCTCAGAAGGCCTCTTCATTCTGAATGAGTTTTACATAACTATAATATTCGCAAAAGTTAAAGGCATACTGCAGATTCCAGCGAATCCTAAGGTTGCCTCTCCTACCAGCGCTGCCGAATGTGGTACACGCATCTTACGCGCTCTTATGCACAGAACCTCTGCCGGTACACGCACTACTCTGTGCAACAGCGCTCTGCTTGAGCATTGGCCAGCATTCACATGCCTTTAACTTTTGTGAGCAGTAATTCTTACAATCTCTTACTACTATATCTTCTTTGTGTTAGTTGAGATAAACATTTGTACAAATTATCTTATTATTTCCTTGTAGGTGCAAGAGGACTATCAGAATACAGTAGGCTTTGAGCGATAGTAAAATATTTTAAAGCTTTGAGATCCCGTTCTCTTTGCACACTTAAAATATAAAAAATGAACAACGATGTTCCATTTCACGAAATTTTTAAGTTTTCCGAAACTGATAATAACAAGAAATATCTCCGAAATGGTTCACTCTACAAAAAAAAAAAAAAAAAAAAAAAAAAAAATTATTTAGACACAAATTGTGTGTTTTAGCAAGACCTACATTTTTTGTACAGTAAGATTTTGTCTAGCTCTTACGGTTTACCCGTTATGTAAAAGTCATCCAGAGTAAACAGGACTACATAGACTATAGGTAGAAAATTCAAGATTTCATTTCTCATAAAAATATCTTAAACATATGGGATTTTAATCAAAATCGTTAGAGCCATTTTCAAGAAAATCAAACTTTTCGAAAAATTTTCCGTGTAAAGGGTAGTTTAGGGTGAAGCTATTTTCTTCAAAATCTTCGTCGTCCTTGAAAGACATTAAACTTAAATACCAACTTTGGCTTTTAACCGACTTTTCGTTTTTGAGTTATGCTGTCCACAGACACACAGACACACACACACACACACACACACACACACACACACACACACACGGACCTTATTTTAAAAATGCTTTTTTTTTTTTAATTCAGGGGGTCTCAAAACATATTTCTGGTGAAATCTCGACATTGAATTTTTGGGTGGAATACAATACTTCTCCTACTTACCAGTAGAGAAAGTAAAAAGGAGAAAAACAGTAACTGCATAGCAGGAAACGAACCTAAGACCTTTTTGGCGTTGCGAATTAAGCCACAAGATCAGCTAAACAGAGGTCTCTACAGAACAAAAGAAGGCAGCTAATCGTAGTTCAGTGTCGCATTGTCAACTGATTAGTTCGAGATTTGAGATATATCTGTGGTATTAAACCTTGAGAACGCTCATAACGAGCTCCTGAAAATCGATATTTCCATATTCCGGAAGCAGTTTTAAAGACATTCTAAACCAATTTTTCCTTTAACACCGACTTATCAGCATCTGATTTTTTTGTAGTGTTTAACGCCCGCTTTTACTACTACGGCACCGCAGGCGATGACGCTGATACATGGAACGAAGAAGGAGCACCGGTTGAATGAGATGGCTGGTGAAACCGGAGAACCCGGAGGAAACCCGCCCCAGCGCCGCTTCGTCCATCACAAATCCCTCATGCAGTTGCCTGGGATCGAATCCGGGCCGCTTTGATCAACATCTGATATCAATACATTCAACACCATATAACTATGTTATGTTTAGTTGCTGACCACACATTGCCTTTCTCAAATTACTTATATCAGTCATATCTACAATTTCGGTGTAATTCATTAACACTTGTATATTGCTTGGAATGTATTAAGATCCGCAATATTTATGCTATTTTGTGGAACAACTATTTACTACTCCATAGCATTCTCAACTAAATGTGAAACCCTCTTAGTAACCATATTCTTTTATAATTGCATTGTGTTCGTAATCAAGTTCAAGGACTTTGTTTACTCTTCTTACTCTTAATGAATTATAAAAATAAGTTAGAAGGTATTTTAATAAAGTACTTTCGTCAGAAGGAATTGGACTTTTCAATGATGAAAAAATAATTAAAATTGGTTGTATGGTTTACTCTTCATACACACATATACACATGCATACTCGTAAGCGCTTCTTTCCTCATGTTAATATAGATGATTACAGACGATATACGTAGTGTGTGCATGATTAACAGTGCCATTAGATATTTGTATAACTGAGTCTTATCGCTGCTCAGCTTGATGTCATTGTCTTCAAACCATTTCGTAGCAGTTGCTAGAGAATAATCCATAGACAAAGATAAGTCACACAAGTGATGCATTGTGGACATGAGGAATATGTCATTAGCAAGTAAGATGGAGTCACTGTAGGGTAAATCTGTAACACTGTTAGGGCCTGTTGAGTTGTTTTGGCGCACCAAGTTTGCGAAGATGCGGCGGTTCTGCTTCCCCAATGTAGGTCACGCAACCTGAAATCTGGATCCTCCGGGGAACTGGAAAGCCTGATACACGATTAAGGATGCAGGAGGAATATTACGCCAAGCAATAAATTTCAGACTCTATATGGAAGCGGTACACGTCACTGAAAAACGAACAAAAATATCTGGCAACAGGACCCATACAAGAAGTAGGGCACGCATTTAGCAACACATACCCTTATAAAAGCAGCAATATTGTGGAAAGAAATGTATGTGAGAGGAAATGCACGCGCTTAAAATTTTTCGCGTGTCTCTAACTTTATTTGGAAATAGGAAACCAAATATTTAACTTTTAAAAGTTATTAACCTATTAAGATACGCTGTTTCACAGGCACAGGGTTGTATCGCCATCAGGACCAAACAAGTAAACAAATTTTGGCCAGCAGGAGCCAACCAGGTGGCTTTGAGTGTCCTCAAATCAGGATTAGGTGTTTTCTATAGTTTTAGGGTATCGATATTACGGCATGACGTCACAACAGCTGATGTGACGATGGGTGAGGGGGTAGAAAAGGTGGTGAGGGGGTTTGGTGTTCATGGTGCCCGTCTTCGACTGTCTTTTTTTATCCTTTGCTTGGCTTTATACTTTTCTTTTTGGTGTTTACATAGAATGATTTAAGTATTGTCAACAGGGTCCATATTCTGACATCTTTTATTTGTTACCTAACAAGCATTGCTAACCTATTCATAAATCCTTATCATGGGTCCCGAATTATGTAAATGCATATATAGGTATATTAGGTTATATTATGCCATTTTATATCTTCAGAGCTCTTTTTCTCAATTTTGCGCCATTATACTTTATTCGATAGCTTTTCGAACATCAGAAATGTCACTTTTTAGCTATGAAGTAGCTGTACATTATTTACTAGCATTCTTGGGAAAAAAGCTTACATTCCTATCTAATAGACTGATAAGAGCTTGAGGGTAAACGGATGGCTACTGTCATGGAAGCAGATACAACAGTTATGAATTCAGACCTTTTAAGGTAATCAGAATCCGGGTCCTGACCATTAAGAAATAGCCAACAATCCAATAAGCCATAGTAGCCATCTGCCACTATGGAAACGGCCAAACGGCTCCACCCGTGGGTTTTTTCCGCCTAGATTTAGGATTGCTTCTATTGGTCTCCAGCTTTTCAAATAGGCTTTAGAAACACTCTCTCATTTACTCTGTCACTCTAACTCTCTCTCCGTTTTCTTTTCCGTAAATAAATTATTTACAATTTAGCTACTACTATATATGTACATGTGTGATTTGAAGCCCAGAAACTCAATGTTGTCAGGATGGAAGAAGCTGTACAAGAGTGATTGGATGATGAGAATAGCCCAAACCATGAAAACAATATAATAAACAAATGTGCCGCAATGAATACCAACATATAGAACGATTTTAATATTTTTCTGTTAATTTAATTGTCTTGCAAACGTGGGATAATAATTTGACCATGACATAAAACTGAAATCGTTTCTGAAGATATTTCAGTGTGTTACTATTTCCAAAAATTCTTAAACTGCTTAAATCTAAAAGTCCAAATAGTTATTTGCAATTTGTCAGGTCACTTAAAACGGGCGTTGTTTTCTTCTTTTTTGTTCTTTTTTCCATTTCGTTTTCCTTTCAACCGAGGAACTTCACACATTATGATTAACTGAAAGTGTATGTTGGCTCAGCATATAGCTTCTACTATCCACCCTGTTATTTATGGCTCAAACAATGCGTTGGGTTCAAAACAAATTTGATTGATTAGGATTAAAATCCACTGAAAATGGATATGTGTGTGTGTGTGTGTGTGTGTGTGTGTGTGTGTGTGTGTGTGTGTGTGTGTGCGCGCGCGCGCGCGCGCGCGCATCTACATGGCGAGCTTAAAGGCCTGGAATGTGAAAGCAACGCCCTTTTTAAGTACCTATTACCATTTATTTTCACAGCTGCCTCTGCAAAAATTCTCATACAAAACTTTTGTGTTTTATCTACTTCCTGTTAAGCATGACAAATATACAACGGAAATGGCTTCAAAATATTCTTTTCTCCATGAATAAGATAACCAGGTTTAAAACTGATCGATTAGCTAGCCCTGACGGCATGTGCTTTTTGTATGAGCTAAAAATAAACAAAAGAGCTGACATTTAACTTATCAATGTGAACTGCATAGAAAGTAGCAAAAATCATAGGAACAGGAAATATTCCGGAAATGTCTAATGCTGCAGTTAATGTCAAATTTTGACATATCTTGATTATCCTAAAGAGCTTTAGTTTTCTCTGAGATAAATGTTTGCCTGCCTAATTTAATTTCCTATTTATGTAAAATTCACTAAGAATGAACTTTTTAGCTCATAGACTATACAGAGAACATTTAAGCCACACTTTACTCGAGAATTGATTGTCTCTAGGTTATAATCTTATACGGGAAACACTCTATCGGCAGTTCCCAAGAATTCAACATGGTCAACTTAAACTAAACTGCAGACGAAATTACGCCAAAAGCAGTACTGCAAACGCACATAATAAAAGCATTATTTCTAACCTCAAATGTCACAGGGTTAAAGTAACTAATAATGCTTGAATATCGTTACCACACAACGCATGATGAACCTACTCATCTTCGGCAAATCTTGTTCTGCAGTAATACTTTTGGATAAAATCATTCCCAGCGCTAAATATCGCAATGTATATTTAATGCACTAATGTGTTGCAAACACAAAAATAACAGCAACAGTACTTATAACTGCAGCACATACTGCTCCAAAGCAATTCAAGACAAAATCACGCAAACACGAGCAATACAACGGCGTCCACAGATTAATTAGTACGGCGTCTAAACGGGGCCTAGTTATAAAATCTATCGTTTGGCTTCTCTGGCACGGAGTCAAAACAAGGACTTCTCTGGCAACATAACGGATGCAATAACCCCAATTATGGCCGTGGGTTTACCATGGTTATATTTTACGAACAGTTGGCGGTACTAATGCAACCTAACAGATAGAATATCCCCAAATATAACCAGACCGCGGCATAATGGGGGAGATGTCACAAATTGTTTCTTGGGGTATCCCAACAAGCTGTGTCTACAGATAAGACGGTGTGTGTATGTGTGTGTGTGTGTGTGTGTGTGTGTGTGTGTGTGTGTGTGTGTGTGTGTTTGTGTGTGTGTGTGCGTGCGTGTGTGTGTGTGCGTGTGTGTGTGTATTCCTTAAAGGCTTTAACCGTTGTACCGATTTCCACCGAATTTGGCACAGATAACCTTTGGCATAAGGCAATAGTTACTACCCAGCTTATAATTCGAAATTCCACTCAATTTCACACAATTAGTTATTTAATTTTATGTAATGCCTACAAAAGCTTGCAAGACCATCGATGTCTTTGTCAACAATAATCATAGTAGCTCAAATATTGCAACATAAGAATATTTATTTAAGTTTCCATGGTATCAAAATAACAAAGAAACAGCGACCTCATATAACCTCTGACGTCGATCACTGAGTAATAATACAGTCAGCTTTTTTTTTCCTTCTCATATTTTGAGTTTCCTGTGTTTTCTTAGTAGTTTTGTGTGAAGTTATTGAGAATAAACATTATATTGACGTTATTTAAAGTCTTATTTCTTCCCAACGAGATTTTCGCTATAAATAGCGACGAAGTAGCTCGAATACGACAACGTGAGTCAGTCAACTGTATTAGCAGAAATCATCATCAAAAAGTGTGGTATTTATGGTGATAATGACTATTATTTTGCAATTCCTTGGCATTTTATTCCATTTTTGGCCTTTGTAGTCTTCTAAGCGTTTTAACTCTAAGTGGCTGGTGTATTATTTCTTAAATGTCTCCAAAGAGACGCAAGGCTATTGGCAAGTGTATACTAAGGCTAAATGCTGTAACGTTAAACCACCAGACCACGGAAAAAACCGGGTACTTCAGCTAGTCATTTCATACATCCCAATAAAGGAACTTTTAAGTGGAAAATTATGAAATTATTCCACATTATTATGAGATCAGGGAGTTTCCGTTTTCAATCTTAAAAGGTATCTTTAAGTATAGAGTTCACTATATATCCTAATTTTCGTTTCTGATGTATACTATTTATACAATGACTAGATGGCAAAGGGACAGACAAATCCTTTCCTAAAATTGATTGTAGGCTTTCTTTAGCTTAAGTGCTTAATGGTACCAAGCGGGATGGCTCAGGAGATGTTGGTAATTTGTAACTCTAATAGTTCTAGGGTTTTCCTGTACCCAGATGTGACTTATGTGCGTTTAAGATGCTTTCTCGTGTAAAAACCTTCTCGTCCGTCCGCTGTAGAAAATCTTTGTTGATCAATGCATTTATGAAGAAACCGTTGCACAAATTGTAGCCGGGGTGGAAAGTAATCTGGCTACAATGCTTGGACTAAGGTTAGATGATCGGATGTAATTGGTGTTCATGTAGAATACTAGTATCTAACCGAAGACTATGCATGCCCTGTTGTTCTTGTGTTTCTGGACGGAGAATAATGGAACCCGGTCTATAAACTTCTCTTCTAGAGCCACTGTCCCTATATTTCTTTAGAGTCCCGAGCGTTGCACTTATTTTTGCAAAGTACCTGTTTCACGCAGTCGTAGTTGTACAAAGTAAAGGTGCTGTGATGAGGCAAATTCTCCTCGAGCAGAGCTCAGCATAATGATCTCGTACCCATTCCATCTTTCCCCAACCAGCGCCGTAACTAAATGCACTTCTGCTAGTTCTGCCTAGCAAAGAGGAACATTTTTATAATAGGCTGTAAAACAAAGTCCTCCCAATAAACGGTGCAGTTTAATATATGCTGATAGCTGAGATTAATAATCGGAACCACAAAGTCATAAAGTTCTGAGATTCCCTTTCCGTTTAAATAAAAAAATGCAGGTTTTAGGTTAATGATATAAACAATGTTAAAAACAGAATACAAGCGATATCACAAAATGCAAAGAAAACAAAACAAGCGATATTCCAATGCCGAAGAGGGAACAAGAATTGACGTGACAGAATTTTATCTAACCCAATGTGAAAAATATTAATATGCTCTAGCATGGCAAAAGGATGTTTACAAACATACATTTTCATAAAAAAATAGTCAAATATAGCCCTGGATTCACGCCTTAAAATTATTTGGTGTTATTCTGACCCATATAGGTATATCACAGATTAACACACTTAAATATACAAACTGAGTGAATAAATACATACTCAATTCAAAATTGTAATAAATGTACCTATATTACACTAATGTTGTAAAATATTTTTGATTTCCCCTAATTTTGAATTCTTCCCTTACCCAATATTTTTCCCTAATGGCACAACTTGCGCCATAATCCCACCTCCGCCTCCCCCCCCCCCCACCCCCATGCCATGGATGACCCAGGCTACATCTTGGTATATTCGTGTGAATATATCTACACAATAGGATAGATCGAAATAGAAAATAATAAAATACACTACTTGCCAAATACTTTATGTGCTTCGACATAAATACCGGTGGAAGCTTAAACAAATAATTTTAAAGTTAGACTAATAAAAGTAATATGTATAAACATGTGCAACACCTAACGTGGAGTAGCTCACACGTTGGAAGAAATGAGCTTTCCCTACTCGATAGAAGGCCTTCGACCTTCATGAAACACATTAGGCTATTTTTCATTTACATTGACATGTTTCAATGTAATGTGATAGTGCTATTAGGGCTGAAAGTAGAACAATTATGGGAAAACTTTAAGTTAACAGCAAACGTGTATGAGGTCGATTACCTGAACATTATGCCGTTGTTAAGACTATCTGGCATAGGTGGTGGTGATCGAACGTAGCGTGCTGATAGTTGGTGCTGATGACCCAGGTCTACGGCCTCGTGTGGCACGTCCACACGAACCCCCTTCAGGTCCTCCATAGACATTGAGTCTGCTAACTGCCTTCACTACCGCCAGGGCTGAAACAAAACAAATGCACCTTTTAGCAAACTACATGTTTCTGTGAGTTTCATGAGGCAAGGGGAGGAGAGCTGGCAGGCTGAGGACAGCCTGAGGTGTGTTATTCGTACACCTGCCCTTGTTAGGCACTGTAATGACGGGATGCTTGCAGGATGGCGGGTATGACAGAGGTTGGGGTAGTGGCAGGAGGTAGCAAACGTTTATTCTTCTATCTGCTTGTTAACACATAAAATCTTTGTTACACATTCACACATTTCGGCGAACGTTTAAGAACACAGTAAGCAAAAGCGATATGAAATCTCTTGAAAGCTAAGCCTATCGCTATGTGATGACTTTGAAATTCCGTCATCTTTGCATGAACACTAGGGGGAAAACTAAGAAGAATAAAAGCGAAAAGCTATTTGTCGTTGAGAAAGGTATAAAGATTCAAACTAATAACAAAGCATATCTCGGAAAAGCTTTTATTTAACATAAATTGTGTGATTTAACGGGATATAATGACATTTTTTGCATAGTCAGATTTTTGCCAATCTCTTTCGGTTTTACATACAAAAGTAATTCAGAATAAAGATGATCTGGCAGACTTCATAGAAAATCCAAGATATGCCTTTAATTTGTCATGAAAATATTTAAACGTAAGGCATTTTAATTAAAATCGTTAACCCAGTTTTTGTTTCGAAATATGCTATTCAAACGCGTGCGCGGTTTTCTACAAGTTGGTATAAACATAGGTTTTTGACTTATGAGAGGTTAGGTTAAATTAAATTAAAATATTTTGGTAAAGAACGACGCTGTCAATTGCCAGGATCACATCAGAGTCGCCGGTATGCCAGAATTTCCTCCCGCAGGAGTTCTTTTACATACCAGTAAATCTACTGACATGGAGCTATCGTTTTTAAGCCCATTTAAACCATGGGTTTGGGCCGTATTTGAACCCGCCACCTTGGGATCAGTAGGCCAGCGCCTCACAACTGTGCCACCCAGACTAACTTAGCTTACATATGCACAATATATAATATACTTAGGTGAATCAGCAACCAACTTAATATCGTTATGATTTAATGCCACAAGAAGAACAGTAAACGCAAATTAAAACACAGTGCATTTCGCTCTTTATTTAGGTTGGCTGTTTCCATCGTGCATGATCAGTAATGGGAAGACGGCCATGTTTCTTCTTAGTTATTTTCCTATTTAAAACACCATAAAAAGAAGTGCGATTGGGTGGATTCCAGGCTCTATTAGACAGAAATTCCAAACAACACTCCTAAGGTAATTATACAATTATATTTAATATTTATCATTGTTTTTCTAGGGGATCGTTATATTCCAAAACATCCGAACTTTTTTCTGGAAAACTTTTTTGGGTTTTAGGGGGTCTCAAAAAACATATTTTGGGGAAATCTCGACATAGAATTTTTGGGTGGAAACCAATACATCCAATTACCATAAGTAGGTGCTAGGGAAAATAAAATCGCCTGCGGTGCCGTGGTAGTAAAAGCGGACGTTAAACACTACAAAAAAGGAAAGTAAAAATGTATGTAAATGTATAGATGTAATCAAAATTTAAATTCCTTTAGTAACTACTTTCGTGGTCAAGTGACTAATTTACTTTGTTCAGAATGTATTTATTTAGTGTTTTAAGTATACAATATTCAATTTTACTATGCACTTCTGTTAACTGTTTACTGGCAGGTAAACGTGGTAACGATTCGACGTTTAGTTTATCAAAGACAAATATAACGCATTTAAATATAATTTATCTACTCAGCAGATTGCTGTTAAGAGCTCATTATAACGATGCCTATTAAAACGTGTTGTAATTCCATGACGAAAGCAAAGTATTTACCACAACTTTTTAGGTTATGTGCACAAACTAGGGACCAGATTAGTAGCAGTTGCACGTAAATAAGCTAAAATGGTCTATTATACAATTAATGCTTACACTTAACCGCAAAACCTACATTAAGCACAGAGATTGAAAATATCAGGTGAACTGCACATCCAGTTATAGCACGCATGCTATATAGTTTTAATTTTCTTACAAAATTATATTATAGCTCTTCTAAACCTCATGCTGTTGTATTAGTTTCTTTTTCTCACCTTTATCAATTCACTTCCTTCCTGTTCTAATCCCTTCTTAATCTTTTGTTTCCTTGTTTTATGTTGTCACGTTGTGTACTCTTCTTTTTCTGTTTGCATTTTTAATTTTCTTCTTTTTTTCTTCATTACCTCTTTTAATTTTGTTTCTTTTTGGTTGATTACATTCCAATGTTTAATACAAAATCCAAATTTTGTATTTCAATCTAAAAGGTTAAATTCGTTAAATTTGTTAATTCAAAGCCTCCTCAAATGCTGCATGTTTTTGTTCCTCTCTCTTTCATTGTACTGTACACTATTTACTTTCTGTTGTTGTTGTATTCCCTATTGGGGCAGAATAGCCAACTACGTTTATATATATAATATATTATTGAAATACACCAACAACTTCCCACATTTGTGGGTTGCCAAATTGACAAAGTAAACAAAAAGACAAATAACAATATTACTAAGTCATTAGACAAACGTTGGAGTTTAGGTTTAAAAGTTGTGTAAGGAGCCTATTCACTCTTATAGTTTCATTTTACATTTAGTGACATAATTGTGTAATAAAAGAGTATAAGTTGTTTGGACCATGTAAATCTGGACCCTAGAGCAAATACATCACCATTATTCACAAGTATTAGGCCTATTGACCTGTTCCGCCTTCAAAGGCGATATTGTCTAGCCTGCCGATATTTCTATGTCCTCTTGGTTCGTAATCTAACATTATTTTAGCTAGCCATTCTTGCTATATGTTGGTGCCAGTATCTTTTTCTGTATTAATTCAGACAAATTGAAAATACCTAGTTGTATATTTTCAGTTCTCTGATGATATAAGATAGTCATACCAGCCACACTTTTATGAAATTTCGTTTCACTGGTTTCTATTTTCTTTTTAGTTGCTCGATTTATAGATCAATTTTCTGAACCGTAAGTTAACAGTGGTACGGTTAATGTTTTATAACATTTTAATTGTGTTGAATGTTGTGCTTTATTCCTGTTCTATACACCTGTTCTATACTTTATTGTGCCAGGACTATTTTACATATTCTGTGGTCAGCCCTTTTAAAAGCCATTGATTTAGTTTTATTCTTTGAAACTGTAAGATTATGTCTCCATGATCATTTTTAATGCTTAGCTGCTCTCTGTAAATCATCTTCGGATTCCACCGTTAAAACCTTGTCATCCGCAAAAGGCATAGATTTTAGTGTTAAATTGCCTAATTTTATTAAAAAGCCCTGCCACCAATCTTACCCTGCGCAACGAGGCCAGGGGACATTTTCATTACTGAGAATCCTCAAAGGGATAGCCGGATTGTCAATAGGATGACGACTAGGACAAGGAATATGGTAAAACGAGTTACTTCTAAGTTGTTGTTGTGTTTAACGCCCGCTTTTACTACTACGGCACCGCAGGCGGTAGTTACTTCTAATAATAACCAAACAAAATGAAAGCTGCCTTACACCAGCTAGTCTTAGTCAGGGACACAAGGGTTTGCAACTTCCGGCATACCACTGTTATCTAAGTGCCACAGAATAGTTTTGTTCCCTACTTAACGAAGAATAAAAGCTGAGAACGCTTTAGGACAAAAGCGTTGGTAAAGGACGTGATTTTATAGCGAATGAAAAGAAAACATTTTTGATCATTCAAAAGGTACAAGTGATAGGAGAAAGAATAATCAGCTATGGAAAGCGACCTCAATACTGACAAAATACAGACAATCAAAACGTTTCAGATTCGAATTAATATTATTAGTTAAGATTATACAACTTGGTTGTAAAGAATAATCTGTGCCAATTTGTCTTAATGTTTCATTCATATGACTTTATCTACTCGTAGTTTACGTTTTGTATAACTTCCACAAACTATTCCTACGAAAGCTTATTTTCCTATCCACTTTATGTTAATCTAGATTAACCGTTGTATAATAAGATTTTGTCTACTCTTACAATTTACCATTTATGAACAAGTCATTTAGAATTAAGACGACTTCAGAGGCTATTCCCAGAAAATTCAAGATATACGAAAGTAGGTTATTAAATATATGGTAATTTAATGAAAATCCTTAGAGTCATTTTTTAGAAAATCAACATTTTCGAAAAAAAATTCTTGTAAAGAGTAGTTTTGAAATTGAGTTTTCTTTTCTTTTGTAGAGATTTCACCGGAAATATATGTTTTGAGATCCCTGAATAAAAAAAAGTTATTTTTAGAAAAAAGCAGAAATTATCTTCTTGTTTATCTTCTTGTAGGTACAAGGAGAATATAACGAAATACACAAGACTTTGAGCGATAGTCAAATCTTTTAAAGCGTTCAAATTCGGTTCTCTTTGCATGGTTAACATACAAAAGATGAATAACGATGTTCCATTTGACAGAAGTATAAATTCTCCAAAACTCATACAAATAACAAGGAATATCTCCGAAATAGTTCACTCCACAAAAAATTTTATTTGGACATAAATTGTGTGTTTTAGCGAGATCTACATTTTTGTGTATTAAGATTTTGCGCATCTCTTTACGGTTTACCAGTTATGCAAAAGTCAGCCAGAGCAAATAGGACTACATAGGCTATATCCAGAAAATTCTAAATATACATTTCGTTTGCTATAAACATATCTGAAGCATATGGCATTTTAATCAAAATCGTTAGAGTCGTTTTCGAGAAAATTAAAATTTTCTAAAAATTTAGTAGTTTAGGGTGGAGTAATTTTCTTCAATATGTTTGGGTCGCATCCTTGAAATATATTAAACTTAAATACTAACTTTGGTTTTTAACCGACTTCTCGTTTTTGAGTTATGTTGTTCACAGACTGACAGAGACACAGACAGACAGACAGACAGACAGACAGACAGACAGACAGACAGAAAGGCACAGACAGACACACACACACAAACACATAGGGATCTTTTTTTAAATTTTTTTTTTTTTTTTTTTTTTTTTTTTTGTTCGTAGGGCCTCAAAACATATTTCCGGTGAAGTCCCAATATCGAATTTTTGAGTGGAATACAATACTTCCTCTGCTTACTATAAGTAGTAGAGAAAGTAATAATGGCCCGTTTTACGCCACTGCACAAGTTTAGATGGTTAATATTTTATAAATGATCCGCTCATGTTATTGAAATCTTTTCTATTAACGTAGGTATTCTAAAGAAATTAATTGCATCTTAGCAAGAGGGTATAACATACTTTTGTCTTATTGCTGTTTATTACCAATGTAAGCGAAATGCAGACATGATGAACACGGTTTGGCTATTGCATTGGATTGTAATTTGTTTATGAAGCGCTGGTAGGAGGTGTCACTACGGTGGTTCTGGTTGGTGTATTGATTAGCTTGTCACGTGAGAACAAGGTTCGGTTTATCACCGGAGGAATACAATTTTAATGTATCGTAAATGTGCCGAAACATTTGCCACGTGAATGAACTCCATAATCAAATGCCCATTTATTTTACGTTGTTATATGTACACTTTTCTTTTATTAATAAAATTTCATACATATGCGCATGGAAGTTAAGTGAAGCCAGAGACCCCTAAAGGCGCTTTTTCAGATAAAGGGGAATCCAAAATACTCTATCAAGGTTTCCGAACTTATTACATCTTATGTTGCATAAAGTCACCACCTTGGTAGCGCGCTTGCCTCTAGCGCGGAGGACCCGGGTTCGATCCCCGGTACCAGCATAGGGATTTTATCCCCTCTGGGAGGTCTGGCACGGGGTCCACTCAGCCTCGTTAGGTCCCGGGGGGACTAATTGAGGAGCTACTTGATGGAGAAGTAGCGGCCCCAGGTCTAGAAGACCGCATAACTGGCCGGGAGGGGCAGAGGTGGGGGACGCAGCGGCTGGGCGGTAGGCCTTGGCCCCTTGTGAGCTGTCGCGCCGGGGAAGAGAAAAGAAAGGAAAAAAAAGTTGTATAAAGTAGTGCAGTTACAGGTTTGATAACATGTATATATTAAGTTATTCCTGGATTACTCATTTTAAAACACAAATTTAAGCTATTTTATTAAGATGCTTCTTAGGGTGCAATTTTCATAATTAATGAGCTATAATACTGTATACCAAGTTTTAGTTAGGTCTGTATCGGGGAAAATATTTCACTGTAATGTTTCAAACATAAATGACTTAAATTAACATTTAAAACGCTGAAAAAATATTAAAATTAACACAACCGAAACAAACGCACTGGAAAAGACACTTACATTAACAAGTTTATAAATGTTTGTAAAATAGTGTACATTTTACTTAAAATAAATAAAATTTACGTTAAGCAAAGCAAATAAAACGTTGGGAAGCTATAGATTTCTGGAATTTCATTTAACTCCAACGTACTCTTTATGACATTGCTATACAGTTCATTTTATAATTAGACTGAATCGCAACTAAGTTGTTCACAGCAGTAAAGCTGAACCAGCTCCCATCACGTTATTTACTCCACCTGGAGAAGATATTCTAATGTCTCTGTTTGGCTAAGATATGAATCCATTTCTACTGGATGGAAGCGGAGTAGCAACGAGCTCTACTCCAGTCAATAGCGGATACTTGGAAAAGCTCAATCTCTTATTTCAATATCTACTATTTCTTTAAAATACCATATATTTAAGATATTCACACGACAAATACAATTGTTTTTCTGAGCTCTCTGGGAGTAGCTTGTGACGTTTGTAACATTTATTAATATACAATGCCTTGTTTACGGGACAATGCTTGCTATAATACTTTTACTTCTATTATCGTTTAGTTTCAGATGTTTAAACTTGCAATATCTAATGTGCTTACCGTGCCTGCTTAGGCTGCAAATATTTCGCTTATTCCTTAACACTCCGTATAGGTAGATATGTGAATAAAACAAAATTTACGTATCCCCATATAATTGCAATTTATATTTCCGCAGTTCCAGGGCACAGTTTTATGGGCAGGCTACTACATATTGTGACACCGGCCGCCCGCCAAAGAGACGCTCAAGGTCAAGCTACTTCACACTACTTCTTGTAAATACGCAGCCTGACGACTATGAACGGTCAGAACAAAGACGACTATGAGCGTGGCAGAAGAAAGTGATCCCGGAGGCTTGGTCAGGATAAGTTTCGAGAAAGGATGTATTTTCCACAGAATTCACCTTACTTCGCCTGGACTATAAAAGCGAGAGGGCACCGATAGAGGAGTGAGTTTTTAAACGTGTTAGTAGTCAGAATTGAGAGAGTCTGAATGTGTTTTAGAGATTAAAACGTCGTGTTGGAGTTGTTTATAATGTTGGAACATTTTTTATAGTAAGTGAATCGTCGAAGTTGTTTGTCGAGTAGTATTAGCGTCAAGATTACAATAAGACAGACCAGCTATGAGTTATAAGATCACGACGAATTGCAGGTTGTGATAATGATTAGAGAGCTGTGTTTTGTGATTCAGTTTTAGAAGAGAAAATAACAGAAAAAGTAACTGGACTTTGCATTTGTCTCACTGGTGTCAGGAGTGGGATTATCACATTTCATTTGTCACAATATGACCTGCAAACACAAGCCAAGGGCTACTAGGATGCATTTCTAGTCATTTACTGTATGCGGAAGTAAAGCACATCTAAGAGAAAACCAAAACAAACGAAAGGCGGTAAAAGTGAAGCAAATGCACAGTCCTTTGTTTGGAATTCCTGTATAATGGATATAAGACAAAACAAATCCTTGCTTCACTTTATTGCGTAGCCACACAGCGTCGCTAAGAATGGGAACTGTACTGTTTTAAAGCGGATGGACGTACAATGTAGGAAATAGTTCAAAACGCTGAATAGTATTTCGACTGGCTTGTTCACATAGTAGATACTGGTTTGATTAAAGGCAAATAAAATTCATAGCGCTTGTAACTGATAGTTTCTATACCGATTTCCCAGGTGGCAAGGCGGTTACTCGCTACCGAGAGATTTACGATGGGGCATTCATCACTTTTGGTACACAGAGAAGAAACGTGTGTAGCGTCACATGAGGGCGTATCGTTCATAGGAAATTTCACATTCTAAATCTTTACTTGTGTCATTTTAATTCTGGTTGCAGTTTCTATCTTGTATTTGCTACGTCTTCTATAGCAATATTTATTCCTTATAATATACCTGCAATCAATGTTTCATTTAACTTAAGTGTTAATACTGACCTGTTGTTAAATCATACTTTACCAAACTTCAGTTCTTTTTAAGAATACCCAAATTGGAGCATTGCACATCTTTCAATATTTTTTTCGATCATTGTTGAGGCGCCGAACATTTACAATTAAGTATACCTTGAGAACAACGTTCACTGTCTACTATAGGAACTGCCAGACCCCCACGCCCCCCCCCCCCAAAAAAAAAAAAAAAAAACTTTCGAAGTTGTATTCAGAAAAAGTAACAATATAATTCAGTCTACTATTGAATCTACAATATTTCATAATCTATGTAAATTGTTTTAATATCCCTAATATAAAGCAATTATAAATTAAAAAATCACTTGTATTTTACTTTAATGCAGTTAATGTATTGTAGGATTTAGAGCAGTGCAATTAGTCTTGTTTTATAAATTACATATTGCACCGTTACAAGATTCAAAGATTTTCTAGGGGTTCCAAGTTCGATTCCCGGCTGGAGGAATGGGAACTTTTTTCTAGCCAAAATTATTCCCTATTCTCTCCAGAGTCCAAAAGTATAAATGAGAGCCTGTTGTGTGATTTAATGTATAAAACGTAAAGAAAAGCAACTCTATGAGTTAAATCAAAAGTAAAAGGCGACCATTGGAGCTAAGAGCGGGCTGCAATGTTAGTCCTAATAGAGAAAATTAAATCTTTTAGATAAATCTGCGCTAAAATATAAAACATCTCCAACGATCTCCGCTCAGACCAAAATTAAAAATAATCTAATGGTAATCTCCATGAATATCTGACTAACTATATGCAAGCTACGGAAACAATAATAATTTGCATCACACCATATTTCATTACTACATAAGCTCACGCGGAAAAATCAATAACACATTTTCAAATATTTGGCAAGACCTTCATACCAAACTAAGCTTCACTCTGAGAAATGTTCACTTTTTGTGCCATTTACCGAAGAGGATGTACAGCATTCCAAAGAAAACTACAAGATAAGAATTTCACCTCATGTGCTGAGGTTCCCGAAACCCCAAATATTTAGAAAGTGTTATATAAGTGTGATACGCGTGCGTTTATGTAAAGCATTTAACTCAAAACTAAAATTCAGATAAATATAAATACTAGACTTGGCATTTAGGTTTTAGATCCTCCAAGGTTGCGAAACTAAACTTTTTGAAACTACGCTTCTCATGGAAATATTTTCCCATTTGTTCCGCAAAAGTGGCCCAAACGATTTTGATTATGAAGTCAAATTTGAGACATTAAGGAAGTTCAATAAAACGGTTGATAATACCTGATTGATACTTTTTTCTCCATTAAATCAACATCCATGTTCATCTTAATTTCAGGCATTAAACAAACACATTTTGTAAACACCTCCAAGCTGAAAAATCCACGCAATTTTCGAAAAATTGTAAAATTAATAAAATGAATAAGGTTAAAAAACCGACTGTAAACTGTACCATCTTTTTTGTTTCTGTGTGTTAAAAAGTGAGACTTTTCTCTGTGTAAATTTGGCCATTCGAATTTGAAAAGTGGAGAAGTATGATTCCGAATTTTCTTTTCATAAAAGGATTAAATATATGTAAAAGTGATTCATTATACGCGTCAGTATTCAAACTCGAGAATTACCTGAAGAAGCCTGCTTACGGTTCTATATGCATGCATAGCATACGCACATATAAAACACTTTTTGCAGATGAACAAACTGCTGTGGTTATTCCATTTTCAGGTTGCCCAAATTCCACAACAGCTATGGCCGAGATGCATGTCAAGATCGTGCCCACAGTTCCGGAACAATGCGAGGTTAAACCAACTGTAGAAGCTATCATGGTGCTTAGCTATCTAATGGGATCAAGATGACACGATTGACACTTACAGTACTGTAGTTATTAAACGCTATTATCTGATGTACCTTCCAATATTCGAGATAATCCCTCACGAAACACCTGTTCCACTTAACAAAACCAAACAATGGCCTCTCTTTCGTCAAGTGTTCCCAGCTGCTTTATCACCGCTAAGTTTGCGGATAGCAACAGTGTTTATGTAAACATTTGCTTTCTCATTTTTCCCCTTTTTGTTTTTTCAATTGACTCATTGAACCTCTTGCATACAAGATTCTTGCAGACAGTTGCTATTAGCGTTGTTAGCTAATTACTCATACATTTTCTATTTTCTTTCCGATAATTATTTGGAAGAAGTAATTTGAGTATATTTCTATGATACTAAATGCACAATACACACTTTGAGGGCTAGTGTATAAAAAGCAGACCTATTTAGGTGCAAGCTATATTATTAACCCTTTATATGAGTTCTTTATAAATACTGACTATTTCCAAGCGCACTGCTTCGTGTGTGAGAAAACCCAAAATAGATGAAGAGAATGTTTGGAAAATGTTTCATGTCATAAACGCTATATTTAACAGACACTACATATTTTAAAAAAATATTCAGAATATATCTTTTATTCTTCACGCCAATATCTAGTCATGCGAACCAAAATCGATGGTCATTTTTGAGAAAATATAAGCTAAGGAAAGGTTGTAAGGTACATTTTACGTAGAAAACCTAACGTAATTTTATTGATGGCTTGCGCCAAGAATGAAGTTAATATTTGCAATTTTACAGTTAATGTGTTCACAGAGAGACAGACTGTCACACACATTTTTGAAACCTCATGTAAGCATTTACAAGAATATTTCACACATAGAGGCGTTAATTTATCTCGTACGATTTACCACCTGGTCATTCTTTTGTTTAGTCAGTGTCGCCAACATTCCCATAAATCGCTGAAATACAATTTATTGCAGATTACAAACGATTGATTATTAATAGTTCTATACATTTTATACAATTATAATATACAATTTATAATATTTTCCCGAAGAAAGGTTATTTGTTAATGTTAAAAATTAAAGTGAGATTTATTTGAGATTATTAACTGGTCTTCTGTTATAACAAGACAAAATCGAAATACGTGTAATTCCTGGATTTCTTTTTCCTCCGTTGGCGGTACTGAGCAAGTTGAACCGCACTAATCCTAATGAATGCATTTGACAGATTACAAACGATTAATTATTAATGATTCTATGTATTTTATACAATCAATTAATATATTTTCCCGAAGAAAGGTTATTTGAATGTTAAAAGTTAGTGACTTATCTGAGATTATTAACTGGTTTTCTGTTGTAACAAGAAATGTAATTCCAGGATTACGTTTTCCTCCGTTAGTAGTAATGAGTAAGTCGAATGAATATGTTTGAATATATTTGAGGTATCTTCTTTTTTTATAAACTTTGACATTTTCTGGTCAAGTATTTTCGATATAGTTTTTAAACTATTATTTTATTTATGGAATAGTCCAGATAAATATATCGGTGTGGGTGACACAGTTGGTTAGATGCTAGCCTACTGATCTCAAGGTCGCGGGTTCGAATCCGGCCCAGACCTATGGTTTTTAAGTGTGCTTAAAAACAGCTCCTAGATTTACTGGCATGTAAAAGGACTCCGGGACAAAATTCCGGCACACCGGCGGCGCTGATGTGATCCTGGCAATTGACAGCGTCGTTAAACAACAAAATATTAAATATTATTATTAGATAAATATAATTCCACGGTCTGATCTTCCCAAATATCGACTAGGTCAAACTTCTTCTGATGCGACTGACAAATTTAGCAATATCCTTCATATATTACAGCATTGAAATAAAAAGTGATTCTTTTATCAACGCAATGGCACCTATGATATAACTTTTTCTCCAGGTACAGACTTATTTTTTATCGCTTTTTATTTTACGTTGCTTTAACTACATGATCACATCGCGACGGGTCTGTTAAGAGGTACCTCGTGGATGGGTGTATGTCTGTACCTCTGCTTCTGTGGCGGGCAGATAGCAACTTGCACACGTGTGCTAGGCAATAGTATCTGCCGGGCATTGACTGTCGTCCAATCTATCTGCTTTCATTATCTATGATAGATAGTAGAGCATTCGCTATTACCATCTATTGTTTCCGACTTACGGTGAAACTTTGGTCTGACATTAAATATCCAATCCGGTATTTACCTTCGTGACTGAGGGAACCACAGAAGAAGAAGAGGAAGAAGATTAATGAGAGAGATCCGGTCGGGATTTGAACCCGGGACTTCCTGCTCAGTACTTATATTATACGGGAATGATTTGAAATTTACCATTACGTACCGTCACGTGCATACGTTGCATGCGACCACTATGCAGAAAACTTCACAGAAAATTGGAAATATGAATGCATATTTTTAATCAAAATCCTTGAGAACCCTTTCTGAGGAAATGAGAAACTTTCCTTGAAAATCTTTTGTCTGGCATGACTCAAGTCCAAAAGTTAGTGTTTATCGAACTTTTCGCCTCTTTCTCTCTCTGAATCTCTCACAAAATACATACACATTAAATAATATTACAGTTGGGTTCACGGTCTTCAAAACTGGTATTTCTGGTAAAATCTCAATATCGATTTTTTAGATAGACTGTATTGCGCATTTCAAAGTTTGCATATAAATATCATACACGATTTACTAGGCTTATACACGTTCACTTCCCAAGAAACCGAAGGCCGACAAATTAAGATAGCATTCTTCTGGGACCTACAAGTTCGCTAAAAGTTGTGCCTACAATACATTTATATTTTTATCAGTCATCGAGAAGTGATGATAGTGAAGATCCAATGGAACTGGAAAACATTAATGAAGTGCTTGATTATATATAAAGTGCTATGTAATAGGTATCTATAGTAATATGCAATTACATATAAAGCGGTTACAGATCCACGTAACATTTGCAAAATGCTTACACCTCTTAATTCCCAATTTATACACCATGGTTATATCCTGTATCCTGTATCCTTACCTACATACAAACAATAATAAAACGTAAGAACATTCCAAGATTGAATTATTTATTTTAAAAAATATGGACATGTGACAGGATTGGTATAACAGGAGTTCACATTTCCATACAAAATCAGATTTCCTTCATTTCCACACTCGCATAAGCCCCTTTTTCTTTGGGCCCTCCGTTGTAGTATTGGCGGAATTTTACGTTCAACAGATAGTCTGTATACCATCCTATTGTAAATAAGAAAGAAAAATAATTACTTGTGCAGATTAAACAAAAGAGTAAAGATCTTCAGGAAAGTGTGGCATTATACTTATTTGCGTTAAGCAACGATAGGACATGCTACATTCATTGTTAGGAAGACAGCAGTGACCTCCACTCTTTAGAGAAAATCAATTGCCAGTCTAAAAAGTCTGCGGCGATAGAGTTGAGAACTAGCAATCCCAACAATGATTATAGGACGCGTTATTATATGTGTCACGCTGCTTTGGGCTGAACAAGCTGCAGAGAGTAGGAGCGATTTAGGCAGACAATGAGATACGATTGGAGGAGGTACAAATTTAAATGTTTATATACGGTTACTACTTATATCTTGCCGAGTGAGATGAAGGATTATTGTAGCAGTAGGATTAGTTACACGAGGCATCAAATGGACTGAATACTTGCAATTTGTGTTATGGCAACTTCCACAATTTTTCTTCAATTTAAGTTACAATACAAAATTATATCGTATACTGCAGAGAAAATACATACGTTTAAAACCTCTATAATGATTTTTGTGCATCCTGTATATTGTAGTAACCATTTACGGACATTTGCAATGAGTGATTCTACCGCCCCCTTTTCTTTTCTGCCTTTGTCACAAACAAATGAAAATACATCCACAGATTGGTTGTGCCGTTGCTACACTCAGATACGTATCGCCGGTAATGAACTTTCTGATCAATTCACAAAATAATTCACCATAAAATACTAAAACGCGCACTGGAAAGGGAGTTTTACCAAGACAGTGTAACAAAAATAATGGCAAAGCGGCTGGGACAACACTACAAATGGGTTCATCCTAGAGAATTTTTTCCGAGTGTCGAAAAAAGGGCTGCATGCAAATGGAAATAACAAACACTCCAAACCTGATCGCAATAACCAATGGACACTAGAAAACAAGGGCCTACCTTCACATATTTAAGATTCTAAATAATCCAAACTGCACTTGCAACATACAAAAACAAATTATAAATCACAAAAGACAAAAACGGATTAATAGAACTCGTAATGAATGACCAGTGAATAAAAGTGTATTAGTCAATTATTTCACACACTTCAAATCGTTTGTTAATTCCATTGATTTCGACAAACTCTGATAGACTAATAATTGCAATATGAAATATGAAATATGAAATATGTTCAAACTTGTAAAATTGTATTCCGACAATCACATTATGTTACTGAGTTATGTTTAGCATGTAGTACGAGTAGTATCATAATGGAGTATGCCTCATTAACAAAAACAAATAAATTAACAGATTGCATTCAATTTAAGTCCGTTTTACTTAATATGTTACTATTTCAATTAGCTAAAGCTGTCACTAACAAATATAAATATACACATCCACAGCTTACATTCAGTTGAGTGCGTTTTACATAATATGAAATTATTTCAGTTAGCTAAAGCGGAAAGTGGAATTTATTATATATAAGCAATACTTCTAAAACGTTAGTGAATGGAAAAAAGCCTATGAATTTCACATCGTACTTCATGGAATTACACTATTGCCCTACCTGTTCATGCACCAGATTAAAAAGGAAACGGTAATAGGTATAACATTAGAAAGAAAGAACTGTTCTTAAAAATGAATAAAAAAACCAATTTGTGCTTCTCTTTTTTTGGAACAAATTCTGTGTCCTCACCCACACTTCCCCTTCCACACCTCATTGCAGTATATCGTTCCGCAGCTGTGAATAATGTTGACGCCATGTCTGCAATAAACGGAATGCAGTCATGAATAATGGCTTTGTGTCCGTGAAAATCTCTGCTCTCGAATTTACCACTTGTCACAATAGCTGACAATAATAAATGTTAAACTGCGTTATCCCTCTGTAATATAGCGCATTTCTGTGGTTACATGTGCACACTGTCAGATTTAATAACGGCTTATTCTTCGAAGTTATCTTCAATAGTCTAACATACAGCATGAAATCAGTAGATTTGTCATTTTTGCCTAAATCTGATTATCTCCGATCTCTGTTTTACTGAAGCATTACTCATTTAGGATCAACACAAAGTTGAATTTATACCGCAACTGCACCACTGTCATATTATTTTACCAAAGAGGATTAATTTTCGTATGTCTACGTTAAAAAAAATCAGAATATTTAATTAATATGTTTTGAAAAGCTTAGCGAAACATCGATTTCCAGAACAAATTGCCGGTACCTAATTTTGGCAATATAAGTGAGTTGGCGCGGACAGAAAAAGGTCCACGCGCGCGTGTGTATGTGTGTGTGTCTGTGTGGTGTGTGTGTGTGTGTGTGTGTGTGTGTGTGTGTGTGTGTGTGTGTGTGTGTGTGTGTGTGTCTGTGGACAGCATAACTCAAAAACGAAAAGTTGGTTGAAAACCAAAGGTGGTATTTAAGTTTAATGTCTTTCAAGGTTGTGACTTGAAGATTTTGAAGAAAATTGCTCCGCCGTAAACTACCCTTTACATGGAAAATTTTTAGAAAATGTTTATTTTCTTGAAAATTGCCCTAACGGTTTTGATTAAAATGTTTGAGATATTTTGATGACAAATTAAATGTATGTCTTGAATTTTCTGACTATAGCCCATGAAGTCCTATATACTCTGCATGATTTTTGTATAACTGGTAAATTGTAAGAGATAGACCAAATCTTACTACACAAAGATGTAGATTTTGCTAAAACTCACAATTTTTTTTGTAGAGTGAATCTTTTTGGAGATATTCCTTGTTATTTGTGTGAGTTTTGGCGATCTTATACTTCTGTCAAATGGAACATCGTTATTCAGTTTTTATATGTTATGCAAAGAGAACGGAATTTGAAAGGTTTATAAGATTTGACTATCGCTCAAAGCCTACTGTATTCCCATATTCTCCTTGCACCTGTATGAAAGAAAGCAATAAGATAATTTCTGCAAATGTTTATCTCAACTAACACGAAGAAGATAGAGGAATACGACATTGTAAGAATGGCTAGTACAAGAGTAGAGAAAGTTATGCGAGTGCAACACATCAGATTTTTAAAAATATATTTAAGTACAAGTAGTATGCGCCGAAAAATGAAATATATACCATATTTAATAGAAGATTTCAATTAATAAAACGGCACAAAAAAGTAAAACTACGAGTAATATTAGGCAATTTTATCCATTAGTCTTTCCTTAAGCGAGATAAACTGAAGACGTCTATTGTGGACTCAGTTCTAAACAACGAACTCCCGAGGGAAATACTATTAAATGGATGGCACTGATAAAGCAGTTCAACTACATCTATTTGCTGCTGGACATTAAAGGCCACATATCTTGCATCCAAGAGTAATCCCCCAGTTCTTTTACGACTCTGTCTGGTGCTCGCAGTAACCCAGCGGATTTAAAGCAGAGGATTTAACGGTCATTCACCCTTTGCTGTAAATTCTTATTATTTCTACTTCAAACCCAACCCACCCAGCTTTAACTCCTAATCCCAATCTTGTATTGTTTCTACCGAAGTGATATACGTAAAGTCTGCTCCATTTAATTTTGCCCCGTATCTCTTAACTGCCAAGTGACCTCATTGAATAGGGTGTTCTGCGATGCAAGTTAGTTCCTTATTTAATATGATCATTTATCGGTTTATATATTCGAAGATAATCGCCAGATTTAAGCTATAAAAACTGCATGAATTAAATGTACTACGTAATTAACTTATTGGAATTATGCAAATACTTATAATGAAATAGTTAGGAAGAGTGGTTTAAACCTGCCTCTCAGGATGAAGAAAGCACGTGCAACCATAATGATAATGTTTATATCGCTTTTATAGTTTATACTTGCATTGCACACGGCTTGTTTAACATCTGAAGGGATACTTTAGCCAATCAAGGGAAAGGGATAGCAAACGCAACGCGGAAGAAAACATATCAGAGGGGCAAGGTTATAAGATTCAGGATTTAGCACTCCGAAGACATGATAAGACAGTCTGTTTATTGCCTTATGTGAGCAATTAGCAGCAATCAGATAATAGTTTGTTGGTGTGACGATGTTACTTAACGAATCACGCCTAATCTGTATCTCACACATTCACACACGGTGCCTCTACAACCGAACAATACTTTAGTCAATAATAGGTAAATCTTATTCATATTTTTTGCTTCGAAGTGTGTATTTAAACTGCAAGCTTATGGCGTGAAATGCAACGTTTTGACACACTTCTGTTCTCTCCTTTCTTTAATAAAAACCTGATGTGTCGCATTCCCATGACTTTGTCTGCTCTTGTGCTAACTCTTTTAACAAATTATTACTCTTCTATCTTCCTCACGTTAGCCGAGATAAACACTTGTATAAATTATCTTATTGGTCATTTTCTTATAGGGGAACATTGGGAATATAGTAGGCCTTGAGCGATAGTCGTCAGATACTTTAAAGTTGATCACTATATGAAGGCTTGAAAAATTTGTTCTTTTTACATGGTCAAGAAATAAAAAAGTGAATAACGATTTTACATTTGAGAAAACTAAGTATTGCAAAACTCACACAAATAACAAGGAATATCTTCGAAATGGTTCAATACACAAAAAATGCATTTGGACATAACTTGTGTATTTTAAGAACATCTATATTTTTTGTATACAGCTTAACAGCTGCAAAAAAGTCATCAAGACTAAACAGGACTACATAGGTTATAGAGAGAAAATTCAAAACATACATTTCATTTGACATAAAAATATCTTAAACATATGGCATTTTAATCAAAATCGTTAGAGCTATTTTTGAGAAAATAATAATTTTCAAAAAATTGCCCACGGAAATGGTAAGTTAGGGTGGAGCATATTTCTTCAAAATCTTTGTGCTGCATCCTTGAAAGATATTAAACTTAAATATCAACTTTGGTTTTCAATCGACTTTTCGTTTTTGATTTATGCTGTTCACAGACAGACACACAGACACACGTGACTCTTTTTCTAAAAATGTTTTTTTTTTAATTCAGGGGACCTCAAAACATTTGCTTCCGGTGAAATCTAGACATCGAATTTTTGGATCGAACTCAATACTTCCCCTACTTATATACGTAGTAAAAATGAATGTTTTCAAGTTTAGACATAGCCAAACGAATTAAGTAATTCTGCAATTTTTACTTTCTCTACTGCGTATAGTAAGTATGGGGATTATAGTGTTGCTTCAAAAATTCGGTACCGAGGTTTCACCTGAAATACACGTTTCGAGACTACCTGAATCCAAGAAAGAGAGAGAGAAAAAAAATGGTCTGTGAGTGAGTGAGTGAACACTCATTTATAGTCTAGTATAGTTGTCTTCTTTGAAAACGTATGACTGAGGTTACCTTGGGATAAAAATCTTACCATCTAGATAAATACACTTTCATTGCATGCGAAATTTCCAGGCTTTTGTTCATGGAAACGCGGATTAAATGTTTTCTCTCGATTTGACCGGTTCTTGGAATGGTAGGTTAGGAGTGTCGAAGTCCTAACAAGCAAGAATGTATCGCGAAATGCCAGCAGTATACACCGAAACTTCTCTAGCTAGGAGCGGCCAGGTATTTTTCATGAGTTCATGACGTCAACTGTAATTACAGTGATTCTGGGAAAGTCGGTATACCTACGTCACTCCGTTCATTGCCGATTCTCTCCTTTTGTTTTTCCCTTTTGTTTGTCTTGGAGTACACCTTCATTCTACTCATCATATCAGGCAAGCTTTGAACTTATGAAGGGCGACTAATTATTAAAGCGAGTGGCTTCATAATATTTTGGATCAATGTTTTAGTTCAACTGCCATTTTTTTTTTTTTTTTTTGGTGGAGGGGGAAAAAGGACAACAATGAGCGCGCTCCGCATCTGTATATGTCTTGATGCTGACTGATGATGAAATTATTATACTGTTGCCAAGGCTTTTCAGCGAATTTACACTGTCAAAAAATAATGCCATTTTAGAAAATATTGTTATTGATGTATTTTTCCATGATGAAAACTTTAAAACGCATATGGTAGTAGGCGCCAGCCGTGGAGCACAACAAAGCACGGTCGGGGCCAAGCTACCTCACACCATACACTAGGCGCGGCGCGTATCAAAGGCGCTCAAGGTCAAGCTGTCCCACACTGCTCACGCGAGCAAACACGTAACAACAAACTAAGCGTCAGAACCAAAACGGGTTTCCTAATTTGTTGGTTAAACTTCTGGCTGCCGGATAGTTCCAGAAAAGGCGAAGTTCGAGAAAGATCTAGCTATGTCATTGCCGGTATACAAGCTTGCGGAGCGTGTGACGGCAGGCAGTTGTTTTAGTGAGTCAACTTTTAGTTTTAGTGCATGTGTACGATCGTCATGAGAGAATCTGCGCGTCGTGAAGGAATATAGCAAAGAAGTTAATGAGTGTCAAGTGATTGTATCGTCCAAGTTAGCTGTTTGGGAGACAGAGAAAGTGAAGAAAGAAAGGAGTGAGTCGAAAACAGCTGTAGATTGTAATATCTCGTATAACTGTAGATTGCATTAACGCCAGTAAAAGAGAACCCTGGTGTTTTGCATTTAGTTTTGGAAGAAAATAAAGTGAGAAAAAATTGAACCTGGAGTGGAATTTTTATCGTTTATGTCACAGTATTTTAAAACGTTGATATGCGAGAACTTTTGACATTTGTTTACAAGCCGTTTTCGAAATATTTCTTTAAAACAATAATATTACACAAAACTAAATTACACAAACGGTTTTAATTAATCCGAAGCTAATTATAAAAGAGGGTTCAACATTGTAAAAGTTATTTTACAGTTTGGAGCATATGCGCACATTATCAGAAATTTAATACTATATATGGCACTCATTAGGCGAGTGATCATTCGAACGAGCTGCAACCAGGAAGTATTATTTAGAAATAAAAGTTACGAGAGAGACAAACAGTTAGTCGTTTGCAAGTGAAGATATCAGCTTCGGTCAATTCAACTAATTTATTTATTTGTTTATTGTTTTTGTTCTACGTAATGAAAACCCCTAAATGTATGCTACATTTGCTTAGCATCATGGAAATGTAATGCTGCATTCCTGCGAGAACGAAATTATGGTGCGTATAGTATAATTATGCACGGTTGGCAACATTGGATTATTATCGCATCGTAGCACTCTGCGCCACACTCGAATGTACTACAGCGGATGTGTTACTAAACTTAATATATTGCGGAAGTTTTTAAGTGCATCAGACCTTGCCTCATTTCAACAGACTGGTGGCATAGTTTTGAATAACTAGTTTATAAAATACTGTATTTGCTCCAGGTACAACTCCCCAAAATAAAACACTTTATTATTTTGGTTGTCCTTTTAGGGTATACTTTAAATAAACATTTTAGGCACATACTCATATTCCTGCAGGCAATTCACAACATTGGTAACTTAACTAGGGTCAACTTACTTTTCTATGTCTGTTGCAAAACTCCTACACCAAAGTTTGTGATTGTTTGCCATCCATGCACGACATTCTCTCCTGGGGAGAGTTAGCGGAAAACTGATTTTTGCGTCGAAAATAATGCGCTCTTATGCCACAATTGCTTCTGATTCGAAAAAATATAATTTAGTTGCTCTACATAATAGTATATTATGAAATAAGTCTATATATATGTGAAACGAACTTTGTGATCTTCATTACAATATAAGTTAAGTCTTTTTTGTAAAACAAGATTATAATACTTAGATAAAAATAAAATAAACAGTGTCACAAGTAATATCATAAGACGTCTGATTTAACCGATAAATTCTCGAGCCGAATGAGAGAATTTATCTGGGAAGGCGAGACCATCGAATGATATTTATCTGGACTATTTCATAAATAAAACATGAATCTAAATACTATATCGTAAATATTTGATTAGAAAATGTTAAATTCTATTACAAATAATCTAAAGTATATTAATTTCGATTACGGCAGTTTGACTTGCTCAGCACTGCCAACTGAGGAAAATGAAACCCAAGAATTACATGTATTTCGATCTTCTCTTGTTATAACAGAAAACCAGTTTATAATCTGAAATAAATCTCACTTTATTTTTAACATTAACAAACAACCTTTCTTTTGGAAAAATTAATTAATTATTAAACGACAATTGTTAAAACACAATTGAATTGGAGTGCTATTTTGATTGGTGTAACAAATTTCTTTTGAGCGATTTACAGTTGGCGATGCTAACTAAACAAAAGAATGACATAATGATCTATAGTAATACCACGAGAAGGTTTCATATGACGAACATTTCACACAAATAATGTGGAAAATTATTTTGTTTGTTAACGATGCGTAAATTGCCATGATCATACCAGCGCCGCCGGCGTGCCGGAATTTTATCCCGGAGTTCTTTTACATGCCCACAAACCTACTGACATGTGGCTGTCACTTTTAAGCACACTTAGAAACCATTGTTTTGGGCCACGGTTTGAACGCGCGACCTTTGGATCAGTATGCCAACAGAATCACCCAGAGCCTCAAAAAATGTCGTGGCGGTTGAGCATTTTAACATTTTAGTATTCACAGCAGTAAATGCGAGCAGCTGCTCGATGAGACGAAGCCCGGCGTTTCCTGAGTGCCTATCGTGTTTACAGTTGCCGCCTTTTTGTCTTCCATTGATCGACATCGCACTCAGCGGACGCTTTCACGGAATGCTAAAACTAGGTTTAGAAACGCAGTCAGTTGTTTTACCATTCGGACGTCCCACAAGAAAGAAAGAGAGAGAGAGAGGGAGGGAGGGAGAGAGAGAAAGAAAGAGAGAGAAAGAAAGAGAGAAAGAAAGACAGAGAGAGAGAAAGAAAGAAAGAAAGAGAGAAAGAAAGAAAGAAAGAAAGAAAGAAAGAGAGAGAGAGAAAGAGCGAAAGAGAGATAGAGAGAGAGAAAGAGAGAGAGAGAAAGAGAGAGAGAAAGAGAGAGAAAGAAAGAGAGAGAAAGAAAGAGAGAGAAAGAAAGAAAGAAAGAAAGAAAGAAAGAAAGAAAGAAAGAAAGAAAGAAGGAAAGAAAGAAGGAAAGAAAGCAGGAAAAAAAGAAGGAAAGAAAGAAAGAAGGAAAGAAGGAAGGAAAGAAAGAAAGAAAAAGAAAGAAAGAAAGAAAGAAAGAAAGAAAGAAAGAAAGAAAGAAAGAAAGAAAGAAAGAAAGAAAGAAAGAAAGAAAGAAAGAAAGAAAGGTTTTAAAAAGGCAACAAAAGGCCGTAGAAGACACCAGCTAAGCAAAATCCTATGACCCTGCTCATTTTCTTAATTTTAAATTTTGTATAAGGGTTAATACATCGTAGTAAAAGTAATATGTTGCATTTGGTAAAGGCATAAAGCGAGGAGCCTTTGTCTGCATTTGTGCTCTTTCACAGAATGAACTTGCATTGTTGTCGCACTTGTTCGTATAGTTTTATTTTATACAGTTGTCTATCTAGTTTAGCAGGCATTTACGCATTTCAATGCTTCTCTTGAGGCTTATCTCCGTTAGGAAATCGATACTAAAGTTGGGCAAAGATATCAATGAACTTAGGCTAGATAGATTTCACCTAAATGAAAATACAGTGACTCAGATTTAGCAGCAGTTTCAGGCCATTGAGTATTTTCATTTTGAAAAGAGTAGACGCGCGGAAGTCTAACAGCTCTAGGCTCAAAGACCCATCGCACTGCTGAAATTGCTTAGAGAAGGCGATGAATGATCCGTAGGCCAAGCAGCCCACTGGTGCACACAGGGAGTACTCTTTCCTTAAAGCGAACATATGCAACCACCCCAGCATTCGCCCACGACCAGAAAAAAACATGAAAACATCTAGGATCCGAGTGGGTAGTTCACAAGACTCCCCGAATGCGAGTCTCACACATTACTGTGGAGTCAACTCGTTGTTTTGAAGTGCTAAAACATCTGAAACTCCGTCAAGATGAACTTGCCTGCACATATTAGGGACCCACCGTAGTTATAGTTCCACCTGTGATATGTTCTTATCACCTGTAGGGTACTTTCATCTCATCCTTCTTCCCGGGATCTGACGCACAATAAGCCACCGGCTGACGTGATGGAATCCCTACCATGACAGACAGACCGACAGACAGACAAACAGAGAAGCCGTTCTTTTATTGACGTAATGCCATGCAAAACATATGGATTTCGAAAGCAGCTTTTTTAAACTTATCTATCGCTTTAGCTTAAAGTATCGCATTGTATCTACAACTAAATTTACCGTGTAATAAAATAATTTCTTCAAGTTGTAGGGTTAATTGGACAAATTAACAAATTTCTAAGAATTGTGTTTAGAACAGATTTAAAAATAAACGATAGTCAATAATGTGCGCCTGACTTCTGACTTTTAAAATTGTTTTAAGTGTTAACGTGAATTTTGGAAGATTTTTGCTACATTTATAGCTGAATTTGAATACTAAAATGTGAAAATCTTTTGAAGGATAGCGAAGTTGCAACTAGCAGCCGCTCTTGAACTGCCTTATATCCCTAATAAGTTTCATAGCAAACATACTAATAATATAGTATTTGATATGGTTTAGATTCCCTTCTTGGATGACGCTTTTTTTATGGAATTGCTACAAGAAATGCACGGTGTGATGAAAGTAATTTTTGAAGAATTATTACTCAAGTAATTTTCCGAAAATTCTAGTTCGGTTTGTATCTTTTTGCACTTCATCTTATAGCTGCAAACAGAATCATCTACACGCTTAGGCATGGTCTGGATATTTTGGTTGGTGTACAGTTGAGCGTAGGGAAACGTGCTGATGCTTTTGGTTTCCTACGGTGGTTGTCTTTGTTGGCAGAAAGTCTTATCATTTGTATTCCACACCAGCCCTGGGTGAGCCAATCTCTTATTGGTTTGAATACAAGTACAACACTCATTAGTCTAGATCACGTCTTCGCGAGCGGCGAACGGTGAGGAGTATAGGAGTATAGAAATATTTTATCCGAGTGGCTGGAAGGCATACTTCTCAAGACAGTCCACACCAGTCCCTGCTTGTATTGGTTGGAAGTAATAAGCCCAGCACTCAAATTTCAGTCCATGGACGAATGTCGGTTTCATCCTCAGGAGCGAAGGAAAAGGGAGGAATAAGACAAACATTAGTTGGAGTGCCAGTTAAGTGGTGGGGACTGGGCGAGGTAAGAGACGCCTTAGTATTTCCTTATCAACACAAACCACTGCGCGCTGTATCGACACGATTCGAATGCACGCACATATATGCGATCATGCGGCGTATGACAGGAGCGACTACTGCTGTAGCACTGTGGAAACTTTTGTCGTGGTGCTCTATTGCATTGGGGGAAAAAATGATGAAATTACAGCGACTCAAAAGTTTCTATATGTCACTAAGCCCTTCATTTCCCGTTTATTCCTTGGGACTGTGGCAGGCGGCCAAAAGAGGAGTAATACGTTTTCTTTGTTCCACTTGCTGTAATTTGTTACATGCCATTTATTCCCTCCTTCAGCATCTCCTACAATTTAGACATAGTATTTTAGTAACGGCTCATAGCTTTGATATGCAATGTACAAGGAAGAAATGAAGGTTCTTCAAGAAAGATTCTAGTTCTGCCCTCGCTGCTGCTCCAGCTAAATCTTATGTGGGTTACTAAACTCTATTCTTTCTTATTCATAAACTATTCTTAATATTCAACAATAAACGTGTCGCATATAATTTAAAATCCCCATTTTTCTAAAGACATTTTCTTTATCAAATATCTGACAGAAATGGAGAGGAGGAGATAGGGGAGAGACGGGGGGTGAGTGGGGAGAGAGAGGAGAGAGAGAGGGGGGAAGGAGAGAATTCACATAGGAATGACTAAAAGATTATTTAGAAGGTCTCACCAAACCGCAAACGTTCAATTATTGCGGTACTTGCTCCATTTTTTTTTACACTCGACAAACATGCAGGAATTTTGACCTGTCTGGGAGCGGCTTTAATCGCTGACACCATTCATCGGACATCGTAATTATTTCGCCTAATGTCAAACCAATAGAATTAATAGAACAAATTTCTGAACCTTTCTGAGCCAACTCAATAATTTTGATAGCCTCTCCTAACTTAGATATTGTGCTTTTTAGTTAATTTTAGCAATTTAATTAATCTCGTTCTTTCTTAGCTTTTACCTCTTTTTATACAAGAAAATTTTATCATCCATGCAAAATGCTTTTTAAACAATTCTATTACAAATGAGTGAGTGTGAGCGTGACTGAGGGAGTGAGTGAGAAGTGAGTGACTGAGTGAGTGGGTGAGGTCCGTCAACTAGGTCAATTGGGCCCGATAAATAGTTGAGCTTCTGTGGATAACTTTTACTGAAGGAACATTTGGAATAAAAAACGATTAAGACAGTTTGTGAAATATGCAAATAAGTTATACCTACCTATATTCACTAGGATACCGAGATCATACTGAAGGGCATCTCAATATGAAGGAAATGGAAAACAGACAGTGATTCTACAAGGTCTGGAGACATTTTTCACGAAAAGATAATTTTTATTTTTTGATATTTTGTCAAAATGTTATAATACTATCATAATACAGGGGGGCCGAGATAAAAGAGGACTGCGTATTATTAAAAACATACAGAAAATTCACTCATTTATAACAAATACAGAACAGTAAATTACTATCATTATCATTATCATTATCATTATCATTATCATTATCATTATCATTATCATTATCATTATCATTATCATTATCATTATCATTATCATTATTATTATTATTATTATTATTATTATTATTATTATTATTAAAACTTATCCACTTGCAATGCCGAAACGGTTGCAAATGTCTGAAACAATTTTAAAAGAGGTTGATCGTATTTCATTAGCAGTTTGGAGTATAGGTATAATTATGGAAAACAAATTTAACGGTAATAGGCATTAGAATGGTGTACCTCAATAGCATGACAAATAGGTTTCCTAATCCTAGTTCTCTAAACCTCCAATCCTTTGCAGAATAAGAACTTTCTATGACTTCAATTAGCAATGTTTATACAGCATAATGTTGAACATTTTACCAACAACGAAACTTTAGTTAAACACTTAAATATTTAAATTCAGCCTCTTCCGAGGATATAGCACAAGAATTGTGCAGGAAATCCTTTTACTTCAAAGCACTCTTTGCATGGATATGTTTTATCGTAGTTCTGATTTTCTCAAAACTGTCTATAACGAATTTGATTAAAATACACCTGTATAATATATCCCCACAATAAGCTGTATACATTGGATAATACCTTGTGAATAAATGGTGAATAAATTGATGCTGAATGAATCTTATATAACTGTGTAGTTAAGAACCATAACATGAGAATAACAATTTACTACACGGGAAATATACACACATGGAAATTAAATTTTTTTAGTGCTAAGTCGCCTATGTTTTGTTTCTCGTGATGTCATGCAAAGAGTGGCACTTGAAAGCCAGTATATGATGATCTTAGCCAATTGTATTTCCTATTGTACCTAACCTAATGAATAACGAAACCAGTTTTGCAAATGCTTAAGTCGATTAGCATGGGACAGAAAAATAAGCTTGGTAATACTAATTTATAGAAGACATAAAGGTAAACTACAGTAAACTATAGCTGCAGATACATGTCAGTGTAGGAAATTAGAATTGTTAACATTATAAACGTAATTTTCCTACACATTAAGTCGGCGTACTGAATTTACCATACAATGAGTTCATTATTGTGCATATATAATACCCAGCCCTGCTCATTTCTTCGTAATGGGTTTACATAAAACATACTGAAATATCCCTATAATAGCAGAGACAAAGTTGCGTGCTTCAAGGTTTACTAGTGGAGGGCTTCGAACCACTTCACTACGCTGGGAGCGAACTCTGCCGACATTGTCCGTGGAAGGTCAGTCATCTTCAGCGCAGTGTTCCAATAAATAATAAAAAAAGAGGCTCTCACTTAGCTGTTGAACTGAAGGTATGCGAGCCAAGTCTTCAACGAAACGTTCTGCGAGGTGACCAGACGCTAGCATATATCAACAACCTTATATTCAAGTTCGTGCGGGTGGTTCGGTGCCAAAAATACTTAATCCACATTTCAAAACTGCGGATTGCTATACAATAGATCTGTTTATTCCATCTGAGAATGTAGATTATCCTCACAGCAAGGATAACAATAAGCTATTCTCTTATTTTTAAATGAAGTACAAATCTAGAGTCTAATAACACCTTTATGAACGGCGGTATGTGTCTGCCTCACATTCAAGAGGTTCCGAATTCGAATCTAGGTTTCCTGGAAAGGTTCTTTCCCAGGGTTTTACGTATCCTGAAAGATAAATGTCGGGTAACTCTAAGCTCTAATGACCCCGGGCTCATTTGAGCATTATTCCATTTAATTCATTCGTCATCGTCCGATATGACCAAACCGTCTAAAGGACGTTAAAACAGACACATACACAAAGGTAATAGGGGATAACTACAATGTATTGGCTCAAGATGAAGCCAGCATTATCTTCTTAACAATTTAATGGGGAAAAAATTAAAATTAAATAAAAAGAATTAAGAAAAGCTTCTTGCTCCTTCGAATCGAAGCAAGAAATGTTGGCGTCCATACGATTTCTAATTACTACAAATTGAAGTTGAGTTTTTATTCATGGGCGCACTTTAAATGTTCTGTTTCTCAGCGTCCCATTCTACGAGGGTTGGGACTTTAATAGTAACAATACTGCAGCAGAGTCACTATGCAACAGAACCTAAGATTGTCAGTGATAGCACATATATTAGTTACATACCCACCTTACCTCTGAGCAAATGGACATCCTTCCCACATCATACACATGTGCACTGGCAAGAGAAATAGTCTTGTGTGAGCTGTCTAATGTTGTCATTATGTTTTCAGAACAGGAACAATAGTGTTAGATGAAGATTGAATGTGTCAGAGGCAGTACAGCACGAGAATGCCATCGAAGTCTTCAAGGGGCTTGCAGTGAATCTGCATTACCTTGCAGAGATGGTGGGTAAATGCTTTCAACGAAGTATGCCAAAATATGGCAGACATGTCTCAGTCAGGTCATCCTAGTGTCACTGAAGAAGATATGCGTGCTCTAGCAGCGTTACTGGACTCTGATCAACGTCATACAATTCATGAGATCACCCAAGAAACCGGACTAGCGCATATGACTGTGCTTCACACTCTGAAGGAACGCCTGGGCACGAGAACAATTGCATCACGATGAGTTCTGCATGGTTTGATGGAAATGTAGAAATGGTTATAATACGACGTCGCTCGGATACATACAGCGCAAGCTTGTTCAGTGGATGTGGTTGGGAAGTGCTGTGCCATTCAGGAGGAACCTGTTCCTGGTATTCGCTTTAGAACTGTTCCAGAGGTTCGTCAGGCAATAAACCACTCCATTCAAACTATCAACAGAGCTGGTGCTACTAAGGGTATCCTATGACTTCCATAATGCTGGCAGTGACTTGTACACAACTAAAGTCCCAACCCTCGTATACTGGGCGTGAAACACCACTTAATTTTACTCAGGGGCCTCTTTATGAGACTTGAAGTACTTTGACGAGCAGTAAATCTACGACAAGGGACCACCGGACTTCCCTTTCGAAGGAAGCCATGCTAAGAATTTTTATGTCAGGGGAAAAAAAAAAAAAAAAAAAAAAAAAAAAAAAAAAAAAAAAAAAAAAAAAACCGCATCGCCCTTCGCCGGCTTTCAATCGACGAGCTCGGGAACCAGAGGCTAGCATGTTACCCCATGACCACGGAGAACGACAAATTATGATTAACAAAATTTGTTAAGCATCTGAGGATTTCTCTTGGAAATAACACATATTTATACAGTACGCTCTCTCGCAATGTAATAATAATAATAATAATAATAATAATAATAATAATAATAATAATAATAATAATAATAATAATAATAACAATAATAACAATAATAATAACAATAATAATAACAATAATAACAACAATAATAATAATGATAATAATAATGATGATAATAATAATAACAATAACAATAGTAATAATAATAACAATAATACCTAAAGCGCGTTCCACCCTTAGATGACAGTACACGTTAAATGGAGAGCAGTGTTGCAACATGTACTAGTTGCGAATCTTTCTCCGCGCGCAATCCCGAGGTGGCCGAGTCCTGTACTTAGTCCTTCAATTGCTGCTTGACGGACACTTTTAACTTTGGTATCCCTCCATACCTTTGTTACTGTATGACCTAAATTTACAAATGACTCGTCTGTATAAAGAATTGATTTCCCCTGGTCCCTAAACCTTTTTACGTCTTTTAGATATTTATGTTGCCATCTGATGATATCGTTATCGTCTCTTTCTATTAATATGCACTTGTTACCCCTTCTTTCATATTCGAACCCCAAATCATGTAAGAACCGACTAAGAGTGGCCCTTGAGAAATCTGGTAGTGTCCCATCACTGTTGAACCGTGACAAAAGTATATTCAGCGGGGGTGGAATATTTGCAAACAGTAAAGAAAGAACAATTCGCCGCACTCCACATTGCAGTATTCACTATATACTTCTTTTTTCCCCCGCCCTTTTTGTTTTCTTTTTCGATGGCATTCTTAGAGGTCCTTTCATTACTTCCTTTTTAATCCTATACACTACTGCTTCTGAACACCCAATAGCCTTAGCTGTTTCTTTTACTGCCTTACATACATTTACTGCATTTTACTTCAAAAATAATCTAACACCTTCATAATTATTTGGCGTTCCTTACTTCTTAATTTACCAACATATCGTCTCTTTCTAGCTTCCCCTTCCACAACTACAAATATTTACGAAACTATTAAACAAATAACGCGATAACAGCTCACAGATTCCACACAGTTACACACACGATTTCTTTCGAACTAATGTTAGTGCTGCTCCTTATACTATCTTCTGTGTCAGGCCTGGCGCGAGAATACGCTGAATAGATGAATACCTTTTGTTTACCCTACTCGATGAAAGAAAGAAGTTACAGCCTTTTGGTTTATTTTAAAAGCTTTCTCCAACCTTCCTCAACATTTGTTCTCGCTGGTTCCCTGATGTAAACTCAATAACAAAAAGGTTTCACACTGCGTAACTTTTGCAGTGCACAGGTATAAAATTTTCCGAAAACATTTAATTTAAAAAATTGTAACACTTAACTGAGTAAACATAGAGAACTCAAAGTGGGCAGGTAGTAGCACTATAGTTTACTCTACCTAAGAACAATATATAGACGCATTCTAGCAGTTAGTTTGTTAGTTAGTGCGTGATGAGTATAGAAACAGCACATATCGGACTTCTATTGAAGAAAACGTTTTCTGAAGAAATATGGACCTACAGAAATGTATAATGACTCTAAAAAGGATATAAACCAATAGAGAAAAAAACTCTGCATAGGATAATGTGTTCAAACCTGAAATTTATAACATTTATACCATGCTATTAGGAACCTGGCAACAGCGCGAAGGTAGAAAAGAACGAGGCTAATGGCAACTTGTATACGCTAGATAGAGACAGATATATCCCATTTAACTCCATACCGTCATCTAAGAGTGGAACAAGGTATAGGTGTGTTACATTCACATGATATTCTTTGCTCACTATCGTTTGTTTTAATAAACCATTGAGAAACAATTGTTACAATATCTTATTCTTTTATCTGCTTAAAGTTAATCATTATGTTTTCATAAGTAGTTATGGAAGGTAAAAAGGGAATACGATAGTCAAATAATTCTTTAAACACTGGTCCATACTATACCTACTGGCTTTAGAATTCCACGCTGTTTTCATGACAGCACGAAAAATATCTGAACGTTTGGCAGTACTTCAAGAACTGTCAAAAGTAATGAGCTCACCCCCGTGGTAGAGGGAGAGGGGGGAGGGGCGTAATGTGCCTGACTGTTATTCAGGAGCGCCCGTTCTAATCTGGTTGAGTTACCAGATAGGGTTGGTTTTCTCCGGAATTTCCCATATTCTGAAAATATGAATTCCGGGTAGCTCTGTGGAGCTCGTCCTCATTAGAGCATTACTTTAGCCAGTTCATTCATACATAGTCCGAGAAGACCAAACAGATTAGAGGTAGATAAACTATTTACCCGGGGGGGGGGGGAACCTTGTAACCCCTACCGGGTGCGTCCCCCGGGTGGCGGATGGGGGAGCCCCGCAGAAATGGTGGGTTGGTCCGAATAGCTACGGTGATAAGGACCCGTGGACCAACAAGGAGCCCGGTTCCTGGGGGCTTAAATACTGGGACACCCTATCTCCAGGGGATATAAATATGGAGGTCCCATGCCCGGGGTAACTGGGTGAAGACCTCAACGGCGATATTCATGGCGGCGGAAGAGGCAGCCCTTCATTTGGGGATGGTACATATGATAGACGTGACTGTTAGTCTATGAGCAATCATCCCAGAAACGGAAAAAAAAAAAAAAAAAAAAAAAAATTAAAGGGATCTGTAGTGTTGGAAGATTATATAATGTTATACAGTGGAGTCTCACAAAACAAGAGAGCATCGGCAGGAATTGCAATACTATTAAAGAAAAAATGGAAAACAAAAATACAGAGTTACGAATTTATTAATGAACGCATAATGAAACTGAGATATAAAACACCCAGAGGGCCAAGACAATAATAGGATGCTATGCTCCAGAGGAAGGGAAATTAGAAGATACAAATAAATTCTATGATCAGCTACAAACTACGTTGGACAAATCAAATAAAAATGATTATACACTCATAGCAGGAGATTTAAATGCTAGAATAGGGAATATTCAAATTTCAAACATAATAGGAACAAATGGAGAACCTACAATCAATACCAATGGAAATATCTTAAGAAACTTTGTATCATATAACACATTGAAAGTTACAAATACATTCTTCTGCCATAAAGACATACATAAATATACCTGGAGTGCTAGAGGTACACGTACAATCATAGATTATGTCATCGTAAATGAAAAAGTATCAAAATTAGTGGAAGATACACGAGTATTAATTTCAAGAATTTCAATACCATCTAGGTGGAAAAAAAAATTAAAAGACACATAAATGAACCAAAACAAACTTTTAAAGTTCACCTTCTTCAAGAAGAAAGTATATTACAACTATATCAGAAGCGTCTTGATCAATATGTTGATGAAAACCCAATAAATAATAATATAAATTTAGAATGGGAGAAATTAAACATATAACTATAAAGGCTGCATCAGAAGTATTGGGCAAGAGGACTAAAAGTTATAAAAATAGAGGACTTAAAGTTTGGAATGAAGAAATTGCGAACATAATAAATGAAAAAAGAGCATATCTACAGTTCCTAAATAATCAAACACCAGAGAACCGAACAGAATATGAGGTTAAATGCTATAGCCAAACATAAAATAAGGGAAATAAAGCGACAAAGTTAGGATAAATATGTGAACAACTTACAGCATGACCTCCATGGACGACAAGAAAAAGTATATAAAGTCCTAAAACAGTTAAATGAGAATGAAAATGATAAACTGCAACATAACCCAATTAAGACCGAAGAATGGACCAAATATTATGAGAAATTATGGACTGATTCAGACGAAGATAAATTAGTAACAACATGTGTTAATGAACATGTAGATTTAATAAGTATGGATGAACTAAAAGAAACTTTAAAAAAATTTCAAAAACAAAAAAAGTCCAGGAACTGATGGTTTGAATATGGAACTATTTAAATATGCCTCGGTTAAATTCCAGACTAGACTTTTGAATTTCATCAATATATGTTGGAAAAATGGGCATTTACCAGAGGAATGGAATATTGCATTGATATGTCCGATTTTTAAAAAGGGAGACCGAACTGAATGTGATAATTATAGAGGAATCAATCTTTTGAACTCAGGTTACAAGATCTATGCAAAAATCATAACACAAAGAATTGATCCAATCTCAGAAACTAAATTGCATGATTCACAAAATGGATTTAGAAAAGGGCGTTCCTGCAATGATTATATCTTCAAAATAACACAGATTATGGAGAAACGGCGAGAGTATAATCTGCCAACTCTAATAGCTTTTATAGACTATGTAAAAGCTTTTGATAAAGTAAAAAGAAATCTGCTATGGGAAATAATAATTAAAAATGGATTTCCTCAACATTTAGTTAGAACAGTACAAAGTATGTATATAAATACAAAATTTAAATTGAAGAAATCCATAGAAAAAGATAATCTAGTAGAGATTAATTTAGGACTAAGACAGGGGTGCCCATTGTCACCTACCCTATATATATATTAATGACGCAGTTGTACGATAACAAACTATGCTCAGAACACATTTTAAAATAAAGGGGAGAAATGTTGACACATTGCTGTTCGCTGATGACCAGATTTTAATTGCGGAGACGGAAGATAACTTACAAAGAGCCATACATGAATTAAATAATATTACAAGAGAATATAATCTTCAAATTTCATATGAAAAGCAAAAATAATGGCTTTTATAGGAACAAACCATTTAAGAGCAAAAATTTGCATAAATGATAAACCCATCCAACAACAAAGTAATTTTAATTATCTTGGCTATATTGTGTCATATACCAGCAATAGAGATATACAAAACAAAATAAACAAATTCCAAACAATATGTGACACAATAAAAAGAACTTTTAAAAATTGTAATCGTCAAACTTTGTTAAAACTGTATAAAATAATGGTGATCCCAACCCTGCTTTATGGGTGTGAAAACTGGGTCTTGACTATCTCACAACAGAAGAAAGTGGAGGCTGCTGAGATGAAATTTCTTAGACAGGTGGCAGGTTATAGACTCATAGACAAGAAAAGAAACGAGGATATTAGAAGAGAATTGGAAATTCAGAGTCTAAATGAAACAATCATTGCATACAGGCAAAAATGGCAAGATCATGTGCAGAGAATGACCGAAGACCGTACACCACAAATAGTGCACAAGTATAAACCTGTAGGTAGAAGAAATGTTGACAGGCCACGAATGAGATGGTCCGATCAATTTCCTTGAAGTCGGAACGGGCCACAAGGCTTATACCGTGATGATTGATGATGATGATGATGATAAACTAAGAAGTATTTAAAAATTCAAAACAATAACGGAAATGGCTGATGCCGTAAAACTTTTGGAATAAATTGTATGTTTGAGAAAGATCTACATTATTTGTGTGGTACGTTTTGTCTTCGCTTAAGAGTTTCGATCATGTAGCTCCTCAGTTGGCCCCTCAGGGACCTAACGAGGCTGAGTGTACCCAGAGGGAGAAAATCCTCACGCCGGTGCCGGGAATCAAACCCGGATCTCCTACTTGGTAAGCAGCAGCGCATTATTATTATTATTATTATTATTATTATTATTATTATTATTATTATTATTATTATTATTATTATTATTATTATTATTATTATTATTATTATTATTATTATTATTATTATTATTATTATTATTATTATTATTATTATTATTATTATTATTATTATTATTATTATTATTATTATTATTGCCTTCTGTAATTTGACATACCTATTTAAAGGCTAAACATAAGTCTGCTTAGGTTTTAAAATACCTTGTTTCTCGGATTTTACAAAATTGCTTGAAATTTTGTAAAACTGGAGTTGTTAATCAAGAGTCACGATTTGTAGTTTAAATCCCTGATGCTTCGGCGACTTAAATGCTTTAGCAGTGCGGCGAAACGCTCTATTTTGCTGAAGGTGAAAGCTGCCGATCGATATCATTAGCGTCATTAGATCGTCCTGTTGCACAGAGAAGTGGCCGGCATATCACGGAGCTTGGTAGCAAATCTAATTCTCCACACTGCGTATTACTTTATCCAGCCACCTAACCGAGTTATATTTTAGTAGCGTTTAATATAAACGGCACCACGGCCGATGTCCATTGATGATACGGGCGATGGAGTGACAATAATTGAGAAAGGAAATTTGTGAAAGAAACGTTCCAGACCTTAGTTTAGGGTAACTCTCTGGTATTTGCCATTTATGCGTGTTAAAGACAATTTGGAAAACACCTTCAGCCAGAGAGGGTGTTCCTGACAGGGCTTGAACCATGGAGCTCTAATTCACGAGTAAAATACAGGTCAACATGAACTTTAGCGAATAAACCATTATTGTTTTCGGAGATATAGGAAATGCGTTCGCATTGGTCATCAATTTCAACATCTGTTGTGATGTAGGTAAGCTTAATGTAAGTTAGGACCGCAATTAATATTCCGTACTCATGACTTGCCGGTCGTTTACGTGCATATGGCGGAGAGCGCGCCGGTCCTCGCCCGTTCCGGTGCCACTGCGGGACGATTCAGCCGATCTACGTGCGCACTCTATAATATGTCTGACACTTCTATTCTGATACCTAGTTGCCTAAATCAGGTCATACTTGCCAACTTTATTTATTGCAACATTAACCTTCCGGATACAGTTAGAGAAAGTATCAGAAGATAGAAACATACAAATTAAAACATTATAGTCCTTTAAAGTAATAATTCACATTTGGCACTTTTGAGACTCAATATTACAATAAATTAAAATTCTCAGTTCAGAATACTTACGTATTCACTTGCTATTCGGAAGTTCATAAACTTCCACATTTCAGGCTTCTGCTTCCTCAACTTCTACTCCTACTTTCAATCTCTTTATTCTTTCTTCGCAGCTTCCATTCTTACCGTGGATACAATCTAAGATCTTCTGTTCCTATATCTCAGCCCGTCTCTATTGTGTTCTTCTTCTGTCACATTCAAATGTAAATGTTCTTCGCTTATTCCATTTACATTTCCCTCATCGGTTGTCGTAGATTGCCTGCTTCTTGCTCTGGTAATTCTTAAGGTCCTTTACTCCTTACTTGAAACTTCATATCAATACAACTCCTTTTCTTCTATCATCTATCAAAAGTCAAAGTGATACAAGCGATATCTTATTAGCATTTTATTCATAATTAAGTCTTCTTTTGTCCTTAGAATATTCCATATTTATTTAGCTGGTAGTTTCTCTCTCATCTCTCCCAAAACTGCATCATGTTTGTTGCACTCAAAAAGCACATGTTCTGGTGTATTTGTTTTCCACACATATTGCAGCTTCCAGACCGTTTCCTTCCAATCCTGTATAGGTAATTTTGAAATGGTCCGTGCCTAGTTAAAGAATGAGTGATGCCCTTATTTGGTTGAAAATAATGCATTTTCTATGTTTTCTTAATTTGTAGAACTATTTCAAATATAACTTACGTAAAATATGTTTCTAAAGTCTTCAGTCATTTCCCACTCCTGTTGCCATTCCTCTTAACTTGATTCTCATTTTCTTGGCACTTTCATAATGTGATCCTATGTGTATATACATACATCGTCAAAGATTAGGAAAAGGTTCTGCTTCTTTGTAAGAGGCTGTAAACGTAAGCTTTCCACAAGATTCTTTGTTATCCCATATTTATTAGAGGCTGCAAACTAGGACAAGTCACTCCGTATTTATAATAAGATCTCGATATCAGATTTATTTCGATTTGAGGCAATATTTCGGCTGAAAATATTTAGTTCACAAGGAGTAATCCATACGAATGATTTAAAACTTCAATTAGGGCACTTGTTCACATTCCATTTCACAAGCGGTACAATTCAGAAAAGGAAAAGACAACAGGGTGCAAGGATTACCTAGGATAAACGCATCACAAACTGTACAGCATTGCCACAATGTCTCGAAGAGGGTCATTGCATAAAATGCGTTTACGCTTAAACCTGTATGCCAGTACAAATAACAGAATTGGCAGTTCAATGCTCAAATTTTACAGCATAAACTGGGAGCAACTTTTAAAAGCAGATATATTCTACCTTTCTCACACTTTTTCTACCGCGTACCTAGTAGGTAAAGAAGTTTTTGTATTACAACCTAGAATTAGATTACGAGATTTCGCCTAAAATATAGGGTTTGAGGCCTACTAAGTATAAAAACAAAATCGATTTTGAAAAAGGCCTTGTGTTCGTATATGTAAGCACAACTTTAAAAGCAAAAGTCGATTAAGTAGTAAACTTGCTTACGACGCCAAGATTTTCAAGAAAATCCCTACCTCAAATTACTCTTTACACAGCCATTTTCCCAAAATTTTCTATGTTCTCAACACATTATTTCAAATACTTTGTAAGCGCGAGCGCATGTGTGTATGTATGTGTGTATGAATGCATGCGTTATCGACCATTTTCGGGATAAGTATTCGCTGTTATTCGTTTGAATTGTCAATAAATGGTCATGTTTTACTTTCTCTGCTACGCATAGTAAGTAGGGGAACCAAAATTTCGATGTTGAGATTTCACCGCAAATATGTTTTGAGATCCCTGAATCCAAAGAAAAACATTTTTAGAAAAAGGTGTGTGTTGTGTTGTTTGTGTGTGTGTGTGTGTGTGTGTGTGTGTGTGTGTGTGTGTGTGTGTGTGTGTGAGAGAGAGAGAGAGAGAGAGAGAGAGAGAGAGAGAGAGAGAGAGAGAGCGTGCGCCTGGCTGTGAACAGCATAACCCAAAAACGAAAAGTCGGTTAAAAACCAAAGTTGGTATTTAAGTTGAATATCTTTCAAGGATGTGACTCAAAGATTTTGAAGAAAATTCCTCCACCCTAAACTAACCTTTTCATGGAAAATTTTTCGAAAAGTCTTATTTTCTCAAAAATGGCTGTAACGATTTGGATTAAAATGCCATATTTTTAAAATATTTTTGTGGCAACTTAAATGTATATTTTCAATCTTCTGGCTATAACCTGTGTAGTCCTGTATACTCTTGATGACTTTTACATAACTAAACCGTAATAGGTAAACCGCATCTTATTATACAAAAAAGTAGATCTCGATAATACACTCAAGTTATAATCAAATACATTTTTTGTAGAGTAAACCATTTCTGAGATATTCCTTGTTATTTGGGTGAGTTTTGTAATACTAAAAATGTTTTCTCAAATGGAAGGCTGGTATGCACTTTTTATGTCTTGGTCGTGCAAAGAGAACGAAATTTCAGTGTTCATATAGCGACCAGCTATGAAAGATTTGACTATCTCTCACAGCGATATTCCTATATTCCCCTTGCACCTACAAAAAAATTAACAATTAGATGATTTCTGGAAATGCTTATATCGACTAACATGAAGAAGATAGAGAAATAAAGATTTGTAAGAATAGTTAGTACAAGAGTAGAGAAAGCTATATGAGTGCAACACATCAGATTTTGAAAAATACTGTCGCTATTCAGATATTTCTCACGATGTCATGGGCTAGGCCAATATATAGCGACCCAGTCTTTAAACACCTGACTATTAATTCGGTTTCCTATATCCTCCTTGTACGTTTACCAAAATGTGTAGTGAAACTATTCCTGAAAGGTTTTATTTAGATTAGCACAAGCAGATAGAAGAAAGCTTTCAGAGGAATAATTTGTAGTAGCAATATTAAATTAAACCATAACGGGTAGAGAAAGTCGTGTGAATGTGACGCATCAGATTCTCTTTTGGAGATATTCTAGCAGGATGCGTGTTAAATTTTGCAATTTTTTAACAAGTTGAATTGCATTTCTGCTCGTGAGACTAAAAACCGTAATTAGGAAACCAAGTGATGAGAGACATTCGCTTAACTTCATTTAACCTTGTTATATAATAAAGTGTAGCGAAGGACAGCTTGGGCATTTGTATCTCCCCCTGTCCGTGATTCTAGTCAATTTAAGCACTAAAGCCCATTTTGTAGGCAATAATTTTAATAATATTTGAAAATAGCAGCCTACAGAGAATACATTACATTTTAAATGTTTCCTATCATTTACATATTCGGCGAACGAAAAGCAGTTACTAAACGCATATCGTCTTGTCACTCGTTCGATTCCCCATTTGGCCTGTTTCCCAAAGTGTTGTGTTATTCTGAAAAGATGATTTCCGCTGGGGTCAGGCAACGTCTATACCATTTGCCATGTTACTTCAGACGCAAGCTGGAAAGATTCGACGGTGTGGCTGGAATTGTGGAGAGGGACACTGGACGGCATTTCTTTTTTTTTGGTCAGTGCTCATTATGTTTCAAACAATTCTACTTCAAAATAAGATTTTTATTTACGCAAGAAACTCTTCCCAAAATGTTTACGAATTTCCATAACTTAAAATTTCCGATTAATCTTATTTTTAACCAGCATACTTGACGCAGTTAATATAATTTACTAGCTCAAATAAGGTATGACATTATTGTAATCACTAGATACTGTGACAGTTTAAACGACATATAAACACCTATTTCAAGTTAACTGAGAAACTTTTGTAAACAAATACTAATTGAAATGTTATACCTCTTTCTACTTCCTCTATCACAGACCCATATTAAATAAGAGGTAGTATACATTCCACTCAAAAATTTGATTTCGAGATTTAACAGGAAAAACAATTTTGGGATCCCCAAATTTCCCCTTCCAAAAACATGTTTCTGGAAAAAAGTCCGTGAATGAGCATGTGCACACGCGCGCGCGTATGTGTGTATCTGTGCACACTTACAGCTCAAGGCTCTGCTAATAAGAAACTTGGTATTTAAGTCCAACAACATCCTGCAAAGATGCACACAAGATTTTCAAGGACTCCCCCCCCCCCCCCCCCCACACACACACACATATACACACTCCTATTATTTACATGGAAAAATGTTGCTTATTTGTTTGCTAATTCTTCTGGTTAAAATGTCATATGTTTAACAGATTCATTGGAGAAATGAAATGCATATATTAAAGTTTCCATTCTGCATAATCTATTAGGTCCCCTTTATTTGACTGAGTTTCGTATAATTTTAACAAGGATTCTTTTTGTGTCTTTGTTAGTTTCCACTGTTTTCTACTAGTTGTTTGCGCCTTTTACTGTCTTACATTATATACAAACAGCATGCCCGAGGCAGGACTCGAATCGCAATTCCCTGGCTCACGAAACATCAAAAGGAGGCACTTTAGCGAGTGCGGCCTTGGAGAACGGCATCTTAAAGCAGACAAATGCTTTCTACAGAAAAAAATATAGAGCTCATTCAAATACACATTTTTTTTGTACGTTAGTCATTTTTAAAACGCTCTGTTTTGTAAATTTGTTAGACCTTAACAGTCACATAACGGACATGCTTGAAGGTTTGCGATTCTTCTCCCAAAAGCTACTATTATGTTTATAAATATTTTAATCTGCCGTGAATTCTAAACTGTTCTGGATTTCATTCCACGAACTACCGAATTCACGCCAAAGATTCAGTAACCTGAGCTATCTCGATCATTGGATTTTAAGAACTACATTAATTTAATGTTTTAACGAGGTCAAATCGCGACCACAGTCTTACTATGCATTGCATAATTGCTCTTAATTTATTACAACAGTTGAGCACATTCTTAGAGAAGGATGGCCAACAAAGTCGGAAAGGACGGTTTCTGGCATATTGTGTCGAGTCTATGCAGCATCATGGTGACTGAGTGACTAAGTGAAGAGTGACAATAGGTGCACGTGGATTGGAACATCACCGGACAGAGGGTAAAAGTAGTGCATCCGAGACGTAGGCAAGATAGGACTTGATGTCGATGGAAACGTGTGAGAGGATAAACAAATGGGAAAAAGACCGGCATCAGATATGTTGCTTCTGATAGAGTTGAATTACTGTCGTTTCCATTGTCGGAGAATGTATCACCCATAAAACGGTCGAGATGCTTAGAATCTTGACGCCCGACGAACTGGTGGGTTATCGTAGAACTTTCCTAGTTACCCTGGCGCTCTCGTTCCCACATATGCTAACTAGAGAAGGTACGATAGCGAATATTCTGTGATAAACTGGATGTCCAACACCAGGTTGTTGGGTGAAGCTCGCCGTGAACCTGAAAGCACTCCTCGAGTCAACGAAGATAGTGTCGAGACAGCAGGCCCCTTAAGGGCCTGCTCCAAGGCGAGGCGAACGGCTAACGTTCATAAGCGAAGCTGAACAGGAAGTGGAGTAAACCGTAGAGCAAGGTCTTCTGGGTGGCACCACGCCACAGCCGCAATGATTTTCACATTTGAAACGTCGGTGAAAATTTGTTGTGTTCCAGAGTACGTGGTACAAAGGCCTATGCCATACACTGATATAGGACACATCTGTGAGGGCTTTGTCGTAAACGACCAGGGAGGCATCTACGAGGTAATCCAGGTAGTAATAGCTGTTTGGACAGATCGCTAATGGGCTTCTATCCAGAGTTGAATGTTGTTTTTTTTTTTTTTTTTTTTTTTTTTTTTTTTTTTTTTTTTTTTTTTTTTGTTTTTTCAGCATATTTTCTTACCGTTGTGAGAATGCTAGTCGAAACAATTATTGTGCATTCTGCGAATGTTCAAATGAACTGTGTAATACAAAGTCCCCCATCTAACTGTGAGTGAGAGGAATTCGATTTCTGAATGCTCGGATATTCAATCTGCAGGAGGTTGCTGTCAACTAAAGGGAACTGTGTGGTGATACAGAAGTGAAAGAAAGAAATGTGAGTACGTGCCGTGAAATATCTAACAATGGCCGAACAAGCGTGCATGACGAAACTCAATTCAAACGTCGATCAGTCATCACACATGTCGGTCTGGGTGGCTCAGTTGGTTAGACGCTGGCCTACTGTTCCCAAGGTCGCGGGTTCAAACCAGGCCCAGGCCGATGGTTTTTAAGTGTGTGATCCTGGCAATTGACAGCGTCGTTAAACAACAAAATAATATTTAATATATGTCATCACACATGATTTGAAAATTGGAGTGAAATACAAAATCGTGCAAGACTGACAGGTTACGCATTTCTTTCCCAAGCATTTTGCGTTGTTGCTTGCTGTCCGAAAATCTTGGTTGAATCGACTGGCGACAGTCGACTACTCTACGGAAATTCTTAAGATCGTAAATAGACGTGACAAATGCTTAAATAACGGAGGTGATTGTGGAGACATAAAGCTTCAATTTCGAAAGTGGCATGTTTTTTTCTTCTTCTTCTTCTTTTTTTTTTTTTTTTTTTTTAATTTATTAAAGCCTTACGGTCATTACCTCCTGGATTACCCTCGTATGTCGAGAGGTGTAACTTCCAAGAGGTGAATGTGCATGCTTTAAGGGCCCATCGACAACTAGGTCGTCAGGGTCTGAAGTCAGAAGATAAAAGCAGTGAAACCTAAAACCTGTGACACCTCTCCCTGAAGAAGCAAGAAGCGAAAGTTAAAACAGCTAAAAATTAAAAACAGTTAAAACTTAAAAATCGATCTTAAAAAGGGAAGCCGTTAAAATGGTTAAAAATATAGAACATCCTAAAAGGCTAAAAAGCTCAAAAATAAGATACAAGCTAAACCTGCCAATCAAAGTCAACATTGGAAACAAACCTCAGCACTGTACTTACAAGTACTGGGTTGTTCCCTAAAAATGAGGGCGGGGTTAGACCCAGGCCAGGGAACTGGCGCTCATTGGCGTCAATATGCAAATGTGCTACGAGAGTGGGATGGAGCTTGTAGCACAGACAGGCGCCGAGTTACTACGCAAAAGATGCCCATGGGTGGCTCGTGTGTGACCAATGCTCTAGTTCAAGAGACAATGTCGAGAAGGAGCAGGAGACCACTGGGAGAAGAGCGAAATGAAACTCTTGCAGAAAGAAAGAATCCTCTGAGAAAAGGGTAAAAGACATGGATAGCTAGAGGCCTATATGTTTCCATGCTGGACAGAAAAACATGGTCGAAAATAACTGAAGTAATCCCGAAGTCAGTTCCTACAATGTATCTCAGACTTAAGGCTTTCCTCCTCAACTCAACCGAGATTCATTTGCTTCAAACTGGAGAATAATGGGACGGCCTAAAGAGCATCTAAGGGGACCCTAAGTGCAGAAGATTGAATACTATGGAGCATATCATCGAGACTTGTACTGGCTGAAAAATATATAATGCACATTGTACGCAAAGCGTATTATATGTAAACTAGGTAGTAAAGAAAAATCAGCTACCTAAGTTTCGGCTGCCTTCATTTGCATTGTATTTAAATGTTGATAGCATTTTCCTCTAACATTTTTTGGTACCTCTTCTAGTATAAACGGTGGAAAATGCTGCTTTAGAATGCGCACAATCGAGACTATAGAGAAGACTTATTTTCCTACAATAATGAGAGGTAACCGTTTGTGTCTGCGGGACTGAGAAAACAGAATTCAGCAGGTACTTAGGGCTAGATAATCTGAATTTGGTGTTCTGAGTCTATTGTTCTGTAATAGTTCCTGAGTGGTGTTTAGTTACTTGCAACAAAATATAGTTAGATCGTGTGGAAAGAGACTAGTCCTAACAGGATGTTGAAGATACGAAACCACGTCACTGATGGGCACTAAAAAGAGACTCACACTAAGAACCAACCCTTGTGGTACTTCATTATCAATGCCGACGTTCTGATATAGAATGCGATCAACGCGTGTACTCATTCGTCACTTTTGGTGACATTTCCAGATGGATGCAAGCATGTTTCCTGTGCCATAATTTGTCATTAATCACCAATGTGGTCCCGCCAGACGGTATCGTAGGCTTTTTCGATATATATCCTGCGCTGTTCAAGAAGGCTTCACAAATATTGGATTCTATGAGCAGATAAGTGTCACTAGTGAAACAATGTTATGCAAAACTACGTTGGACATAAAAAAGAAAAAGAAAGGGAAAGAAAGACTGTCCGAAAATCAGCGTAAACATCAGTTAGTAGGTAATTTTGTGCATCTTAATCAGTAAGTCAGACATGGCGTTTGTTTAATTCGATCCCCATATACTACTTTATTCGTTGGACAAGAAGAAGAGACAGGGCATTTCTTTGTTTTATTGATGCTGTTAAGGGGAAGGTAAAAAAAAAAAAAAAAATCATTTGTTCGAGTGCATAACAAACTTCCTTCTCATTTCTTTAAGAAGCGTCCTTGGCATCATCGATTTGTCTCAAGTGTGAAACCACTAGTGAGAACGAACAACACAGAAGCAAAGAGGAAACGCAAATAAGCAACGCGCTGGGTTAAAATAAAACTTGTCTGGGCGAAGATTGTATATGCTAAGTACGTTAATAATTAAAAAATTCGATTGTATTTCTTTTGACAAATAAAACGAAATGGAACTGCGCAGATATAACAAAATTATAAACATTATTTGAAAACATGGAGTGAAATCACCATGTTTAAAAGCAAGAGGAAGAATTTTGAAACGAAAGTGAATTTTTTTAAAACTCCCTTTACATTTGAACTATGTACACTAAACAGAATATCCTGAGTGAATCGAGTATATCAAATTTAGAATTTTATCATAGATTAATTTGAAAAAAAAAAAGACATTTTTTCCGACAAAATAACTTCGTAAATTTCAACTTCAAAAAATTAAATTTTGGAATTAGTATCCCACGCGGAAGAATTTGAATTACAGAACCAAGTCTAGTTGTACTGATTGCAGAAATCATCTCATTGCACATTTTGTTTCAGGGACAACAGGGATAAGGATGCTAAAGCGATATACATATTTGTGAAATGTCACTCTTGCATAACATGCGAGAAACAAAGGGATGATAATTCGGCAGTTCAAAAGTTGTATGACACTTTGATAAATTATGATACAATTCATACGAATAGCAAAAACTATCTCAATAATGGTTAATGTCAGAAAGCATTTTGTCCATGGCAAATTATGGCCATAGTGAGTGACACACATAATTTACTACTCATACAAAATTATGCAAAATTCACTCTCAATGAAGATATTTTCAGGCTGTTAGTAGAAACTTGCGGATATAAATTGTATTAGCTACAGATAAAACACAAGATGAACATATGGTATTTTCACCACAATCGACACAAAATTTTGTTTTAAAAAAGGTGGTGTTTAAGGGTGGTTTAGTTTGAAGGGGTTGTAGTTCCTTACATAACCACGAAAAATGAATAGTGGCTTAGCATTTAAAAAAAGGTAAAAGTATTTGAAAGTATCAATCAATAACAAAAATAACTAAATTAGTCAATGTTACAAAGAACGAAAAGACAGAAAAGGTACTTTTTATTTCAACCAGAGGCGGTTTTCTGTGATGTAATAGGTTTGCCTATCTCTAATGTTTACCAGCGATATAGAATTAAGTGACATTTACTCAGAATGAAGAGGCAATTTACAGAACATTTATTCCTACATTTATATGCCGCCTTTAACATCCAAGATCATATCGGCGACTTTTGTAGTAATTTCACTGGTTTTACTGTTGCGTCTTTGGGTTTTTCCTTATGACATTTAATTGACACTCATTTACTTACCCACTCATGCTTCCAGGCTGTAGTGAGGAATAATCCTGGCTAAAGAAAATTTCCCCCTCCAGCCGGAAATCGAAACTGGGACCTCTGGATTTGGAAGTTAGCATGTTAACCACCAGACTATACAAGGTGGCTGTACTATTTTTTTTGCAGCCAAATATTTTAAACATACCTACGTCATTTAAGTAAAAGCCATAGGAGGTATCTTTTAAAACATTAAAAAACAGACGAAAACTTTCCAGTTTAAACAGTACTGTAGCTTGGGGGATTTTCTTAAAAGTTTTATACAATTTCTCCCTTCATTTATACAACGGAGGGAGATCCCTCACGCACTGTGTACTAGTTAGATCTATTGTGGCTACCACCCCCTACGAGAAGGGGATGAAGTGAAGGAACTAGGGAGGCCACGCCGCAGGCACACTGAAAGACTTCCTCAGCGCGGAAGTCGTTAGGCGAATGCTGGGGTGGCTCTTCTTCCACCACCGATTTCCTCTGTCATTTCCTTTCGTCTGTTTCACATTCATATGTTTCAGGATTTCAGGACCAGGCGACGTAATTCGTACGAGACTGCGAAACCGTGGAATATGACTGTGTACAGGAATTATCCCTGGCGCTTGGATGACGAGTTGGTCCTGGTTCCAAGGCCTTGGTTTGCAGATGGATTCCTACCTTGATCCCTTCTTACCATGGAACACGTTAATGCACAATGGGTGCATTGAGACGGCCTAGGCACGGTGCTGACCTCCAGTGTCTGAGGCCTCTCTCCGTAATAAACACACTGCATTACGTGGTATGTTATATGTAAATATGCTGGCTATTTAATACAGGTACTTGGTGAATTTGTTTAGCACATTTTGGCCAATAATGATGTTAATCTGATAAATGACTTTTCACCGGATTTTTCTTAAGATCTGTTAATCTCCCTTCAAAGCTATTTTTGCTTAAAGGTTCTTATTTGTTTATATCAATTGCCGTGCTTTAGTTATTCTTTAAATGGAGAAATAAGCAGAGGGTCTTAAATAAACTTTGTAACACATTATGCTTGAATTAAAATTCTGACTAAATAGTGAGAATAGGTATAAACAAATAAAATACAATTATACGAGTGGATCTGGTGAATTCCATGCTTTAAGTTCGGGGTACAAAGCGCAGTGAGTACAAAGGAGAATTTTTGAGATGATCAAACCATTCCTTCGGCTCTGATTATATACGCAGAAGGCACTGGTACGAAGAAATTGTTTAAAATGGGATGAGTGCAGATGGTTACAGTTTTCTTCGGTACGGAGTATAGCCCCAAAACCACAACATATTACTTACTGTGTTCTACAATGCTGTACTTTGCCTGGCCCAAATATAATACATAAAGTATAAGTGTAACACATAATGTGCTTTTATTTCATTTACTACTTATTCTCAAATGTTCTTTACACCGCATATCTGTATCTTGTAGTCCTTTAGACCTCTTAATCTATATTTTCTTGGTCTTCATTTCGTATTTCTTCTGGTTCTTCCTTTGGAACTTCCTTCCACTATTCATCATTATAAAACAAATGTGCGGATAGCATCTACGTTATATGTCTATTTCTGTATTTCGTGTCCAATCTTTCAAGGTTTATTGCTTCGTTTTGTGTCAGTTCCTTTCCTACTCTGAGCGAGATGGTGAGCCACTGCAGAAACTTAAAGTCTGAAGAACCAAGTTATATTTTATCAAGTCTTTCTTCCTCTGTTCTAGGTAAACCGATGCCAATCGCAAGGCAGACAACAATAAATAGGTGTGTGCATAGCATGCCTGCCTCACATTCAAGAGGTTTCAAGTTCGAATCTCAGACAGGTTGAGTTACCCGGATAAGGTTTTTTTTTTCCCCGAGGTTTTTCCTTATCCTGGACAAAAAAAGAAAGAATTCCGAGTTCCTTTGAGCATCACTTTACCCATTTCATTCATTATTCTATATGATCTTCCCGGATAAAATAAGTTAATTACAAAGATGCAACAAGGATTAGAAGCTTAAGGTTTTATACCTGGTAAAAGTGAAACAGCTAATATAATTTTTTGATAAAATATTTCATTTCCAGGTTAATCTGATAACATGAAGGTATAAAAATAATATCAGTCCATCCTATTATGTCGCGGTAGGTAGCTCATGTCTTTCCTCCAACTACCCTTATCTGGGAGGCCCTTCGTCTCACCCGAGGACTTCACAAAATATCAACCTATCACTGTAGAGGAATCCATTAATTCCATTTAAAAATGAAGATTGGTATAAAATATTCAAATCAGCATTTTTCCCATTTGAGCCAAATTTGCTTATTTATATAATCATCCGAGTCGTTACATGAAGCATGCTTGGACGTCATCGTGGTTCGCATTCCTGTCCTCTTAGTCTCACCCAGAGGCCAGAAATGCCTAACAGGCAGGATGTGGTAGCGTTGGTCAACAGCAATAAAATTCTCCAGTCTGGTTTATTTTTCTTTCCCTAAGATATGCACACAGCAATTTGCAGACGTACTTGAAGTTCCAATTGGTTACATGTTTTCACTGCTGTTGAAATACTGACAAGATTCAAAAATCGATCTTTGAGGTAATCCAGCATAAAAAAGGGCGAAAAAGATAAAAGAAGGAAAAGTATGTTGAATCATGTATATCCATATACTGTCGAATTCAGATTGTCGAATTATATCCTTTGATGGACGACACGATATTTGTATTGGTAAAATAATGAAATATGCAATGGAATAGAATTATATTGTTTTTAAATCCGTATATCGTTAAACTTTTCAGAAACGTCAATGTGGTTTTCCTTATTATGAGTCACTAAACAAAGAAACAGGAAGTACAACAGAATGTAACAAATCCTTTGACTTGTAAGGCACTTTAATTAACATATAATGGTTAAGTAATCAAGGAAAAATGAATATATCTGAAACAGATGAACATGGTTAATTGCAATTTTATTTATTGCCTTTAGATATTGGCAGTAGTTCACTTGCTGGAACGTAAATGGTTTACCGTAGGCTGAAACATATTTTGTTTGCAATCTAAACTTTGATGACGAGGTGATGATGAGAATAAAGATGGTGATATACACCAGGCCTGGGTGACTTGAGTGACGTTCATTGTTTTTACCTGCTAAACAGAGTTATTTAAGCAGGGCTGAGAGGCGCTCAGTGAGCACCAGTTCCCCAGACCTGATGTACGCACTTGATGTTAAATACATTAAGGAACGCCCTGTAGCATTTAAACTATCCCATCCCTGTTACGTTTAAGCGCCCAGAGTTGTGTGTTCCCCGAAGATAGGCGGTGAATGCATACAATAATAAAGGGAATTAACTTACCTTCAAAAGCTCTTGGTTACTCACGGAAAATTCTTTTTACCGTTTGCGCTAATTATGTGCAAAGACATTGAACAGTGTACAGATTGCTGATAAAAGTTAGGTGTGAATGTCAGCATTTTAACTGTGTCTACATATTTCGCTACTCCTAGTCCTAACGGTTAAAACGGTACTTAGTTTTATTTCACCGCTATAAGTGAGTTAAGTGTCCCAGTCATTTTATTTGGGGAGTCACTCAAAACAAGATTTCAATCATTTACTACCGTTATTATTTATATTGCTAGAATTTTATTACCTAAATCACCATAATATGCATAAAAATATTATGAACTTATGACCAATTAGAAACCAGTAACATACAAAATATGACAAACAACATTATAATGGTTTCCAATTTCAGTTGTAAAATAAATTATTGAGTCAGTGCATGTCATGTACATGAGAAGTAAACAAAACCGTGGAATTTGGTACAGTAGTATGCCTTTTATTTTATATTGTTTTCTTTCGCATGATTAGGCACGATCCTTGAGTTGCAATGTAGGTATAATGAACACATTGTGCAAATTTCTAAACAAAAATGTTTTCCATTATCCGCCAACAAGGCCTTGCACCTAGTAAAACTCCTTTGTGCTTCACCTGGCAACTAAAATGAGTACAGAAGTGATTGCAGAAGAACAGGTCTTTACCTTTGATAGAATGGAAAGGTGACAATTATACTATTTACTTACTAAAATATGCTCTATCACAAAGAACTGGTTGTATATGTATAAGTATGACTTAGGTTACTATGCTTTTATACATTTTTGCACAAAATATTTAAGAAAAATATCATTCTTACTTTATGTTTCATCATAAAAATCCTAACAATAATAACATTTTATTATTATTATTATTATTATTATTATTATTATTATTATTATTATTATTATTATTTCAGAGATCTCTATGGTTGACACTGCTTCTCCGTTCCCAGTCTCCACTTTCGCCTATCTAAATACACATCTACGTTTCTCACTAATTACTTCATTCACTCTACCCTTCCACCTCGTTCTCTTGTTTCTTGTAGTATCCATTCTGATATTTTCCTAGGCCATCTTTCTTCGACCATCCTTTTGCTCTGTCCAAACCATTTAAGCATTTTGCACTCCATTTTGTGTACAACTGTACTATCTAATTTTATACATTTCCTGGTGTCTTCATTTCTAATTTTATTCAATCTTGATTTTCCACAACTTCTTCTTATAAGGACATTTCCGTGGCTGATAATTCTTCTCTTATCCAATACCTCAACTCCATGAAGTAAAATACTTTGAATAATACTGATACATAATCTCTTTCTTGTTGTCTTTCTGATCTTTTTGTTACACCATATGCCATTTAGTTCTCTAGTAGCTGTCCTTTCTTTCTTGATTATGTGATAAATTTCGTCTCTACTATTTCCCGTTTAATTAAAGAATATTTCTTAGTAGTTACATAATAATATAATATATATAATAAGAATATCTAATAATAAATATTATAATTTATTACAAATTATAATATATTATTGTCGTTAAATTAATAAATAAAAAAGATAAGCTTAAACTGCAAAATATTTAGCAAAGGCAAAGCAAGATATTTTCATGTGCGTATAATAAGCTCTGGGAAATCCTGAAGATTGTTCAATTCAATTCAATTTATTGTTGCCCATAGATCATTTTACGTACACGATATCAGACATGCCCATATAAATATTACAAACAATACTCTTATCCTAAGGTAATAAGGGTTTAATTACACAGTTGCAATAATAAAACAATAATTATAAATGGTTACCAATCATAAGTAATTATAAATAGTTATGAAGTATAGTTTCCTACATAGCATACATTCATTTACCCATAATCAGACAATGTCAAAATTGTCAATTTACAATCATAAAATATTACAATTCATCTACTCTACTCTATACAAATATTTATCAATTAAGTACTACTTTAATTCTTTATGGAATTTTGTACCATGTTTCACTTTTATAGTATTTGGTAATTTGTTGTGTAATTTTACCGCATTTATTAGCAGGTTATGTTCTGTTTAGTTCCATGTATATTATTCTTGCCACGTGTGTTATAACTATACAGTTGACTACTACAGTGGGTTGTATGCACATTCTTATTTACAATATAAACGATCACCTTATATACATATGAAGTAATTATTGTAAAAAAGTTATTGTTCATAAATGTATCACGGCATGGTGTTACTATCAAGTCCACAAATAGTTCTTTTACATTTCTTCTGTAATATCAGCAATCTATTCAAATTATACAAACTAGCGCCTCCCCACACTTCAATCCCATAATGTAAGTAATGATAAATTATACCAAAATAAGCCATTCCATTGCAGAGATGTCAAAATATTTTGACAGCCTCCTTAACAAATATAAGCCAGTACTCTATTCGAATGAATGATGCATAAATGAAGGATAAGAGAATGGTATTACCTTTTAAACCGAAGCTGCTGTGCGTTACAATTGAGAAAGCGGATATTTCCACTTTCACAGCGGCCCTTAGTCATCGGGAGTGCTCTAGGGATTCTACAGATTCCCAAAGCGTGATTAATAAACGTGCGTCCTTGAAACATTCGAGGACGGAGGAACTGCTAGACAGAGAGGCGCCGCTTCACCGCAACGGAGTTTCACGGAGTAGAAAATATTTCCTTCTACAAAAATACGAGTAGTTCCTTTGGAAGGATATTGGTATGACATCACCTAAACAACAGACTCATTCTATATCGCTTGCGAACAGCAGCCGGAAGCAAAACAACGAGGAAACTGTAAACTTGTCAGTGTTTTATTTCCAGGGTCCAAGAAAATGAAGGCAGAAAGAGTATCACCATAAGCAGGAAATGTTGGTGTTTTAGTACCCATTTTCTTTTCTTCTTTTCCTTTTTTTAACGTTGCTTTAACTATGGGCCATATCGTGACGGTAACAATTGTAAATTTTCTGGCACACATGACACGTGTGTATTAGATAGCTGACCTTAGTTGCATTCCTCTTCAAGTCTACAGTGTTATTTATATTTCTTTTAATATTTAGGTGTAACTTTGGTGCATTGTGTAAATCAACTTTTATCTAGTGACTGTACATTTTAAACTTTTATTTTTTGCATTTTATTATATTTATAACTTGTACTTTCAGGCAACACAATTGGGTTCTTCATCTTAACAATTTTAAAGCCACAAATGGTTTTCTTAAAAGCTCTTGTACTTTTAGGTAAAGCACCGCATTAAATTTTAAACTTAATTTTTATTAATGCCTTTCTTCCTTTTCAGCACTTTTAACTATCCAGAAAGTTCTTTGGGTCACAGTTATCGCTTATCAGTTTGAAACTTTGGGAGGAGTTTCCAGACTTTGGGATTTAAACATTGTTATGCACTAGTTAAAAATATTAAACTTCAGTTAAAATTATTTTCCACAGCTCATACTGAACAAATTTAACAATTCAGTAACAAGTATATAAAAAAGAAACTTTTTATCTTAGACTATGACACTAAGGCTAGGTTTGGACGGGGGACTTGGCACCTCCATCAATGAAATGTTTTGTGTGCATATGCCTGATGGGGCGTCCCACGGGAAGGAGGGCTGAGGTGAAAAAAACGTGGCCAGACGGAGGAAAGACGTACGCAGAGGGCTGAGACTACCCTAACAGCAGAGACTGTACCTCTTCGGTGGCGGCTCCCCCCCCCCCCCCCCTGCGGGCTTACACATCCCGGGGCTCGGGGCTCTGACACTTCCCCCGATTCGGAGAACGAGGATTTACAGAGAGCAAATGCACCTGCCTGGACGCCGAAAATCCTGCCGACGCTTAGAGATCTGAAACAGTCAATCAGGATGAAAAGTGAGGTGAAATGGAGGGATAGGAAATTTGGGAGATCCTCCAACAAACTAACACAAACTAAGAGACGGAAAGAAAGTACAGCTATTTCCATGTGCTGTATTATCTCACTCGTAAGGTCTGATTTGTTTTCGCGATTCACAGATTTTGATTACCGGAATAGGTAAGTGTAATGGCCGAGAGTGAGTCACCAATTGCACAAACGTGATTTAGCGCAGGAGCTGAATCAGCTAAGGGATGCGGTTTCTACATTGTAAGCGTTACTTTTTTTATGAAAATGGTTAAAATGTTGAGAAATTCTGCAGGGTGCAGAATTATAAGTTACCCTTGTGCCCCTTTGGTTGCCTCGGCGTCACTCAGTGGCTGCATGTACACACCAATATCCTGGATGATGATGAACGGTAATTGTGAAATGCCTGCTGTGAAATAATTCTCACATACAAGGAGTTCATATTAAACTTGTAAACTTGTATTTATGAGCTTTTACCATCAATAACAAATCCTTTTCTTTATAACTCGAGATTTACAATTTATTCCAAATGCTATTTTCAAAATCCTTTTTTGAACACACAACTATACTTAATGAAATAACACACAATCTTACTTTATCCTATCCCTTCGAATAAATAAACAAGAATCTCGTACAGTAATAAGAATTAAGCAACAATTCGTCTAAGGGTATAAATATGAATATCTGTTCCAGCTTCATTCACAAATCAGTTCATGCTGCACGTTACACAAATGCCCCTATTCCTTCCTCCATGGAATTCTGCATTCATTCGCTCACATATCTATCAATAACTATAGTCCAACATTGATTGAGGACCGATATAGTGGAACCTCTTTGCCTTGTTGGGACATTTTTTAAAGGTTATCCTCTGTTTTTATTTGGCTACAAATTATACCTCTACTCCGAAGTGTAGGGAATGCACAAAAGTTTACGATGATTGCTACTGTTCACATTTTTGTTTCTTAACATAAGATATAAAAACCAACGGAGTAAAATTGCTTCTGTGATCCAGTGATGAGTGTTCTGGCTTGTGAACCCACTGGTCCAGGGTTGCGGCGGCGGAAGTTTCTTAAACAATAACTATTTTGTCAGTATGAATGTGAAGGTGTTTCATGATAAAAAGGAATAAAACTAACGTAAAACCTCCAGTAAGAGCAATCGTACTATCTGTAGTCTCTGGTACAAATATCTCAATTTAACTCAGAAATTAACGGGATGGAGGTTATAAAATAAAACAAAAACAAAACACGAATAAGAAGCTGCAGGTTACCAGCTAAAAAGTAGCGCTTGACGTATGCAGCGAGTATTTGTTTAAATAAACAAAACATATCGTAACGCAAGGATAACATGCAATTTACGACAACAAATTAAGACTAAAGCAACATCTTAGTAAGCCTTTGTGCTTACCTTATTTCACGGTAACTTGCTGCTGGGATTGATCATATTTACGTCACGCGTTTATGTCACACAAAAAAGATGGAAAACAGCTGAGCGTTGAGGACGAAGCAGCGGAGCGAAAAAGAGGGGAAAAAAGGGAAGCTTTCGAAGAAAGTGACAATGAAGCAATTCGCTGAAAGCTTTGCTGAGAAAAAGAGAATAATGGTGGCTTTCGATTGAAAATCAGCCTTGGAGGGCAAACAAATGTAGAACAAATGTATTATAATTGTTTTATTCATACTGAATCCAGAGGTCGTTTTTCTTTACCAAAGGACCCAGTCTTTTTCCTGTTCAGTCCTTTGTAGCAGATACATTGTTATTGTGTTTATAAAAAAGCTAAAGCTAAAACAAAGTTAACTATATGAAAGTAACAAAGGTTATTTAGCAATTAAATACAGAAGGGATTTATTAACTACAAGTCTTAGATATGGGAAACAGAAAAGAACGAACAGGTATACATCATGTTAAATATTTATTAATTTATTCGAGGCTCTTAAAACCACCAATCACCTTATATCTCTTTCATGCTACTGATAGTGGCAATCTATGTTTACTGCATTGTAAGATATCTAAGGTGTAAAAAAAGCTAGCCCACAGAAAATTAACATTTTTCTGTAAAAAGGGCATTTTGAGCAAAAGCAGTACACTTTTACATGAAGTGTGAGCCATATGTATATCAGAAATTAGGATATTTAGTAACGGAATAATTACTTTACTGCATGTTTCTTCTGTAACTTGTATAAATTATACAGGTTAAATTAACTTCGAATAAACACCTATAAAGAAAGAAGGCTGAAAATATAGTACTAAAACCTGTCATTTACTAACTACAATTTATTAAAGCTCTACAGTGATATAGAGTTGCTAATATTTTCCACAAAAATCAGAAAAAAAAAGCCAATCGTTAGTCCATAGTACGGCAATCTATTATTCAAAAAGATAAAATTTCGTGCTCAAGTACAATTTTTTCCTAAACAATATCAATTCTGCTGAGGGTAGACGACACTTTTTTATTTTTTGGCATTAGGTGCCCAGTAATCTGTTGGAAACAGTTTGCAGATAACAGTAATGGTACAGGAGATATTTAAAGGGATGTTTTTAAGCTCCCCACTTTAAAACAAACAACACAAATGTACTCCCAAGATAATCAATAACACAACGTTTTCTTATTTCCCATATTTCCATGCCCTAAAACTGCAAACATCACATATCTGTCATTGTTGGGTGATTGACTTACCAATGTCATTGACACTGCTTTTGCTCGCTGACAGTTCAGCTAATCCAAAAACTGTTGAATGCAACACCTTTTATATTCACTGCACTCGCATACAGTTCACCTCCAAACAGATTTTTGCCTCACACGTCAAGTCTGTGTCAAACAACACTACAGCAGCACACCTCGAACCACGGACTCGCCACTATCCTTCCCGAGCTACAAAGTACGACTGGCTGTAACAGGCACATTCGCTAGGCCTCCCCCACGCAACAAAGAAATACGGACCTGCAGTACCTCTAAGGCGCACTCGCAATGGCCTTAGCACGGGAAAGTCGCTCTTAGCGACGTGCCGCTGAGCTCGGTACATTTTCAGTGCAGCTTCGGTGCAGGTGTACTCAGCCAGAGTGAGACAGAGCAACGTACCATCGATTTTCCCTCGTGCTCACTTCAGGACGGTTTGCATGCAGATATGTATGTATATGTGGTGGTAGGAAGGTGGATGAATAGATATTAAAACTATGTGGCGAGAAAAGGCATTAAAAAGCGAATGAATGAAAGAAGTGTGAAAAACTGCGAAAAATTCGTACAGTTCTGCAAAATAATAAGAATAAGAGAGAGAGAGAGAGAGAGAGAGAGAGAGAGAGAGAGAGAGAGAGAGAGAGAAAGGAAAAAACGCTTACAATGTTTCTAGAAATTTAAATAAAGTACCTTAATAGGAGTAGTCATTTCGTATCTATTATCGCCAGCTACATAATATATCCTTGGTATTGCAGAACATTATTAATGTTATTCATTCCCCTCTAAAACTTCTAAGGTGTTCCTGATATCTGACTTAATTTAATTCTATCTAAACATATTGGTAAATACATATAATTTTAATGTATGACTGATTTGAGCTGAAAACCTAACGTATGTCCATAATTACTTTACATGCCTGATATTTACTTTGCATACCTATAGGACGTACTTGGAAACTATTAATACTCTTTTAATCACAAAAAAGTAACAATGCATTAATAATGTATAAGTTGAAACTAACACTTTGCATATTAGACCATGCTGAACAAATAGTAGTCCTGGTTTGTTGCCAGTGTATCTTAATGTTTTTGCACAAGGTTATTTTAGATATTTTACAATAAGACTATGTAAGTACCAAGGTAAGCTTGTTATTTTATGAGTAGTTTTCATGCTGGTACATTTCAGGTTGCGTTTAAACCGGAGCAGGATAACTGGAGCTCACGAGCGCAGCCTGCTCACGGCCTTGCATTGGTAAGTGTGTAAAAAATGAAGTACGCTCAAGGTGTCCGCGTTTAAATAGAACTTTGGAAAATGGCAATAGCAAATATTCTTTTGCTGCACCGAGCGAGGTGGCGCCGCGGCAACGTGTGCGATTCGCATTCGGAAGTTCCCGGGTTCAATCCCCTTGTCACTAGCGAATGCTACGGTGGATTCTTTTCTCCATGCATTCCTTTCCCTTCATTTCTCATTTCCCTCTGTTGCCATCTTTCAGCTTTGGTTAGTAGTGCGGATAGATGTCACAGATGCTTGCACCCTGGAAACTCTTTCCTGGCCCTTCTTAGAAGTTGCCGCCCGAATAGGTAGGGTCACCTCTTCGCCCTGTCCCCCGTTGTGCGCCAGATATCAATATAAGTAACTTTTAGGGACATGTGTGCGTCTCTGGGCTTCGCAGGCTCCGTTCTCTAGTCAGTCTGCGGTCTCACTTCGCCCATCCTTTCCCCCTGGGGTGATAGCTCGCAAAAGATCCCCTGTGTTCCTACTCTCTCTCTCTCTCTCTCTCTCTCTCTCTCTCTCTCTCTCTGTCTCTCTCTCCTTTCTGCTGCAAAAGTATTTTGTATTTGTCAAGCATTACCCACTCGTGTAAAACTGTACATTACTCAACAGTTTATTGTGACTGCGGCTGGGAAGTTGAAGCTATATAAATTGCCTAAAAAGACCTAAAATATCCTAAAAATCATTGGAAAATGGAATGTAAATGCGTGATTGAAAGTCATTAATGTGCAATAATTTTAGTTTTAATTGCATATTTATGATATGACCGATCAGAAAACGAGGTATCACCTCGCAGATCTTTTGTACTGGAATAGATGAGCTGAAGGAACCACCGGAGGTTATTAAACGCAGGTAGGTCGGGCAACAGAGAAAATCTCCAAGAATTCTAAGCTTGACACCCGGTCATACCGGTGGGTGATCAGAGAAGCCTCCCTCTGGCATAACCGGGAAGGGCTCGGCCCATATGAGGCGGCTCAAAGGAGGCTGTCATCTGACAAGACGAGAACAATCTTCCAACGAGTAAGCATTTCCATCGCCTGTCCAATACCGAACGACACCACACAGTTCCTAACCCCCTGAAAATATGAAAGTGGAAGCGAAATGATGGGAAATGAGGGAAAGAAAAGTCATAGTGGAAAAGAAGCCATCCCAGCATTCGCCATGCAAACCAGCGGAAACGACGAAACGTCCATGGGGGAGAGTGGTCGGTCCTAGGTATCGAAACCAGTACCACCCCAATTTAAGCTTCGCTAAGTTACACTGATATAAAATTAACTTATTATTTATGTTGGGCCTCATCTTCGGTCACACGACAAGAAATAAGAGTTTCCTCAATTGTTTAGTTTTACTTATGGAATTATGCGACTGAAGACCAAGAAATTTTAACGGTTCTTGCAATTAGCAATACTGCTGACAGTCAATCAGGAGGAAAAGCTTCCGTCAAGAAAAGTACTCATATGTATTAAGCAACACAACTACAAAGGCACAAACGAGGAACCGAATCGCAGTTTACGTAGCCACATGCTGCTTCATAATACTAAGCGAAACAGTGTGACTTATGTTAATGGTGACTTCCATTTACATTAACCTGGTAGACTTCTGTGACTTCCTTTGCATCATATTATAGTACTGCTGCAATAAGTAATCTACAATAAGCTATATTCAAAGCTATTTTTGTAACTTATTTGCCATAAATATTCAAGCTGTTTTTGTAACTTTGATTATAAGATGCTTAACCTTATACTGTTTAAGGTCAAAAACTAAAAACACATCTATTTTGAGCCAGTAGTAGTCACAGTAGTAGTAGGAGTAATAGTAGTAGTAGTAGTAGTTTTTTTTTTTTTTTTTTTTTTTTTTTTTTTTTTTTTTTTTTTTTTTTTTTTTTTTTTTTTTTGTTTCGGCAGGGAAAAATCCCTCATGGACGCTACCTTAGCGAGTTGGACTCTAACCAACTAAAAAACCCTGCCCCGTCACATGCCATTCTGGGACTGCTTGTGGCATTACTTCAGAAATGGCAGTTGTCTAATCGTTCTAAACTATCTGTAATTGTCTATCCTCGGCTTCTTTGATCTTCAATATTGATTCACATAGTGATTTTACAATGGCCCATGTTTCTCTCTTATCCATAATCTTTTCTCCCAGATTATCAGCTGTTAACTGGAAACCTTACTTCCTTTGGGCGTCATTTCTCTGTAAATCCCATTGTTTACAGTGGAAGATGGTGTGTTCCACAGTGTCCACTTGTGTACAATATTTGCATAGGTAGTAGTAGTAGTAGTAGTAGTAGTAGTAGTAGTAGTAGTAGTAGTAGTAGGAGTAGTAGTAGTAGTAGTAGTAGTAGTAGTAGTAGTAGTAGTAGTAGTAGTGGTGGTGGTAGTGGTGGTAGTGGTGGTAGCGGCGGTGGCAGCGGCGGCGGCGGCAGCGGCGGCGGCAGCGGCGGCGGCAGCAGGAGCGGCAGCAGGAGCAGGAGCAGGAGCAGGAGCAGGAGCAGGAGCAGGAGCAGGAGCAGGAGCAGGAGCAGGAGCAGTAGCAGGAGCAGGAGCAGGAGCAGTAGCAGTAGCAGTAGCAGTAGCAGTAGCAGTAGCAGTAGCAGTAGCAGTAGCAGTAGCAGTAGCAGTAGCAGTAGCAGTAGCAGTAGCAGTAGCAGTAGCAGTAGCAGTAGCAGTAGCAGTAGCAGTAGCAGTAGCAGTAGCAGTAGCAGTAGCAGTAGCAGTAGCAGTAGCAGTAGCAGTAGCAGTAGCAGTAGCAGTAGCAGTAGCAGTAGCAGTAGCAGTAGCAGTAGCAGTAGCAGTAGCAGTAGCAGTAGCAGTAGCAGTAGCAGTAGCAGTAGCAGTAGCAGTAGCAGTAGCAGTAGCAGTAGCAGTAGCAGTAGCAGTAGCAGCAGCAGCAGCAGTAGCAGCAGCAGTAGCAGCAGCAGCAGCAGCAGCAGCAGCAGCAGCAGCAGCAGCAGCAGCAGCAGCAGCAGCAGCAGCAGCAGTAGCAGTAGCAGCAGGAGCAGCAGCAGCAGCAGCAGTAGCAGTAGCAGTAGCAGTAGTAGTAGTAGTAGTAGTAGCTCTAGTAGCAGCACTAGCAGTAGTAGTAGTGGTAGTTGTAGTGCTTTTACTACATACTACTCCGCAGGCGTTGTTGTTGTAGTGTTTAACGCCCGCTTTTACTACTACGGCACCGCAGGCGGTGACACTGATGATACATGGAATGAAGGTGGAGCACCGGTGGAATGAGATGACGAGGGAAACCGGAGAACCCGGAGGAAACCCGCCTCAGCGCCGCTTCGTAGTGGTGGTGATGGTAGTGGTAGTTTTAGTTGTAGTGGTAGTAGAACTAAGGGTAACATGGAATGGCTCACAATTTTCTTCCTTTCAACAAATTGCTTTTACGATATTAAGAATACCAAATTGTGCGTAGCAACTGGTCAGGGCAATGTGTTTCACTTGAGCTGCTCGCCGCCATGCGTGAGTAAGCCTGCAACACGCAACACAGCTTTCCTGTAGGCGCGGAGACTTGCAACGGGGAACGATTAGGGTTGCTATTACGTATTGGCTATCATCATTCACCGCCCTCCCTCCCTCTGCAGCCGTGCTCCGCGCAATGGTGCTGCGTACTCGCGTGTAATGCTCGAGCTGGTAGATTTGGAACAGCTGGTCAAGGGCCTTTAACAAGTGGTTAAACTTAAACCAGAAGTTACAGAATAAGTGTGAGTATACTCGAGCCATTTTAACACCTTATATCATTTTTTTCAAGGAACTTCAAAACGATGAAAACTGAACCAAGTATGGAACAGTTTTGCATCCTAAGATTTCTGACGAGAAAACTCGCTAAACGATAAGCGGGGTGGTCCAAGCACTAGCGTATGCACCTCCCTTTCAAAAGATTCTGAGCTTAAAACCCGTGTTAAATCAATCAATCAATCAATCAATCTAAGTTTTTCTCATAGTTTCCGTCAGTTGACAGATCAGCACCAGATTAGCTATGCAATACCATGACCACAAGTTCCACAAATAGAACAAAGTAAAAATAAATGAAACGGGAAGGAGGCCACGTAATTAAGGCCACTTGACAAGCATGGTGATGACCATGTTTACAATCAAACTAACGCCGTCTTCCATTCCGGTCCTCAATTACGAGAGATATCATAGAAAGGCAACTACGCAACTACGTTCATTTATCTGCTATATACACTCAAGCAATTCAAGTTAGTTCAAGTAAACCAATTACCCTACATAGGTTTGTGGTTTATTTGTGTTTATTTGTGTCATGCGGTTTAACATTCAAATATTCACCTCTTCCTATAAAAGCTCATATTGTACTGCAATAATTAAGCCTTTCTTTGTGTACCAATCATCGTGAAACTCTTTCTTAGACGCGCTATCCGAAACACCCTTTCATTTCACAGCGATTATAACTTCGTTTTAATGTTTTTGAATTGTTTTTCAGACCAAGAGAACTGCTACTGGTGAGTGGAGTGAACGGTTGCTTACCTTATGGAAACTTTACGAAGAAAAGGTACCTACTACTGCACCTAAGCAATGGACCATTTTTATATCAATGTACATGTTAGCAGCTGTCACACTGCAATCTCTTCACTTCTTGAGGTATCGCGCCAGATGCCCAACATTCACATAAGAATTCTTCATTCCTCTTTATGCAAGAACTTGATAACACGCTAACGGTTTTGAGTTACGATGGCAAAATTCATGAGGCCACTCTTCGGATAACTTTGCATCCTCTTGTACATTTGTTCACTGTAGGTCATGGATGTGATAAGCAATTATCACTTGTTATTTTCTCTTTTTGTAAGCAGAGGAAATATTATATTCCACTCAAAAATTTCATGCCGAAATTTCACCGGAAATATATGTTTTGAGACCCCCTGAATAAAAAAAAGCATTTTTAGAAAAAGTGCCGCGCGCGCGCGCGCCCTTGTCTGTCAGTCTGTGGACAGCATAACTCAAAAACGAAAAGTTTGTTAGAAACCAAAGTTGGGATTTAAATTTAATGTCTTTCAAGGACGCGACACGAAAGCGGAAGATCCGTGGTTCAAATTTCGGCTATGGCATTGAAGTTTTCAGTCCTGATCCCACCTCTTATATATAGAAAAGTGACGAGATAATTTAGAAAATTATGTTTGTTCCACTTTTTAGTATAAATAATGTTGAAAAATATAAGAAAACTGTTCTTGAAACAGTTCTTACAAATCTGTAGTAGTACCTGATTTGGGTTCTCTAACTAAACCCTTTTCAGACTTACTAATTAAATATATTTTTCTTCCTAGAATAGGAATAAAGAATTTACAAAGATACTCCTATTTCTGAGTTAAGCAGTGAAATTACAGATGTTTAAAAATTTATTCTTATGTAAAAGTCAATATTTTAACAATTTTATATACTTAGTGTAAAGGCAAGACGATTACCAAATAAAGGGACAGAAAACGCCCTAAAAGATATAAAATGACATAATAAATATGCGCTTTTATAATCTGGGACACTGCGACACTGGCATCCCATCAGAATCCACTCTGATGATCACGAAAATACAGTACGTGTTTCCGCGCTTTCCCTCATATGTTGAAGGTAATTAGTGAATAGCTTCAGGAGTGGCACACACAAAAGAACTCAGATGCTACAAGCTTTATTTAAGAGGATCGATTGTATAAGCTGCTGGTTTATGAACATCCTTTGTTTTCTTACTTTAATGTTTGCAGTCCCGTAATGAAGTTTTCCCAGGCAGACAAAGGAAGGCAAAGTCTATGAACTCAGTGGTCACTAACACGTGGAGGTCACTAGAGTGCATTACATGTCTCTCTGAATGCGCAGTTAAAACCTTGCATTTCATTTATCTTTTACATCTTACATAAAACTGTTAACCGCTTGCACTGCCATGCAATCTGAACATTCTAACGTCTATGATAGTATACTGGGTGACCAACCCCCCCCCCCCCAAAAAAAAAAAAAAAAAAAAAAAGCACCGTACACTTAGTATGTTGTACGGGATGGCAAACTGTTCGGTTTTCAAATAGGAACCCCTGGCCGGAAATGCACACACACGCACACACGCGGGCGCGCGCGCGCACACACACACACACACACACACACACACACACACACACACACACACACACACACACAACACACACACACACACGGATATTTTCCTAAAATGTTTTTTTGGGTTTACGAATCCTAAACATGTATTTCCTGCGGACTCTTGCTATTAAATTGTAAGTGGAATGCAATACTTCCTCTGCTTACTAAGTACATAATAGAATCATAAATATTTTGTTTGTTAACAACACTGTCAATTGTCAGGATTGCCGGAATTCCATTCCGGAGTTCTTTTGCATGCCAGTAAATCTAATGACATGGGGCTGTTACTTAAAAACCATCGGTCTGAACCGGAATTGAACCAGCGACCTTGGGATCAGTAGGCCAGCGTCTAAACAAAGCCACACAGACCGACGTACATGGCAGAGGAAGTAAAAATAGCTGCATGTTGGAGCTTTCATAACAAACATTGATTATTTAATTACAGAGTAAACCAATGATTTAAGTTTAAATTCCTGCGCCGTGGCGTAGTGGTCTAGGCCGTCATGCCTTGGTTCCCTGTGACGGCATGTGACCCGGGTTCGATCCCACTCCTGGGGGTGCAGGATTTTAAGTCCGGGTATAGGACCGGTGCCCACTCAGCATCGTGAGGAAATTGAGGAGCTTGCGATAGGTAAGTGGTCCTGGTCATGAAAGCCAACTTACCGGCTAGGGGTGTTGAGACATCTCCTCCCCGTATCGTTTGGATGATCGCCCACCTCTACCTTGCGTATGTGGGCGTGAGGCCGGCAGTCGTGTTGGCAGGCCCTGTAGTGCCAGGGGTTTAACTTTAAAGGTTTACCAACATTCAGTAAGGAACCCTTTTTATTCTGAAAACCTAAAATAAACACATGTACTGGTTGGAGAATGATGAAGGGGTGGATGGTTACATTAGCATTCATTCGGATGATGCGAACAGAATTCTGTTGGTCCCAAATTACTTCAGTGTAGCAATCTTCCAGTACTGAACCTTCGCTTTACTGAATTTTATATTCAAGCGCTCTTTGGTGTCATCTTACCGGAAGCTTTCACACCGATTTTGAAAACTTCGCTCAGGTGCGAGCTGAATAATCCTGGCATTATGATCCAACTTCAACCTCTTTGTTTTTCATTACTTGTAAACTTTTGTATTCAGTGCTACTGTATAGTTTTGCAAAACATGATTTACAAACTCACATGAAATGCGTGAATAGAATGCTACTCAATAGTCCTAAGGTTTGTGGTACATATTTTAGTTAATTCAAGAGATCACTGTGGCAAAATCTTTTGAGTCTTTGATAATGAAGAGCAGGAGGAATGTAAAAATGACGGATAAGTGGATTCTGTACAGATTCTTGCAGCTGATGAGGCGGTTTGGGAAACCTAGATCGCATGCAAGGTGTTCCAGTGATTAGGGGAAAAATATCTGTTTTAGATTCTCTGAATTCGGTTGATCTCGGAAGGCTAGGCAGATTCACGGATAGTACAACTATATTGTCATATGCCTCAAATGAGGAATATGTTAATAAGGCACTTAGGTAACGGAGATTGTACAGATAATAGGCGTTTTACCTCACCTTCTGAGTGGAGCTTTGCATCCTGAAGGGTTTAAGAGCTTTGGTGCAGTTTAGATGGTATGATGATTACCATCTAATTTAGGGACAGTTGACTGACTCCGGTTCTTATGCAGATTCCGTTTGCCGTAAAGACGAATGCCAAATAGCCTCAGGCATCTTCAAACTATCTGCGTCATTATTCATTCTCATTCTCTAGCGCAGCATGCCTTTGGCGATCGGTTGGGAACATAAAAAGCTGTGAGGTGAAGGATGAGACCTCAAGTAACAAAAGAAACAGAGGAGAAGACAGACATACAGACAGCTATTATTGGTTTGGGTTGTATAACACTGAACATTTTAACCTCTAATTACCTTCAGTATGCTGCATCACGTGTCTTTGGCGTATTTCTTGTCACAATTTTAATATAAATACCAGGTTTAAAGAAATTAAATAAGGTTGGTTTCCACTAATTATGTAAGCCCTGTTTATCGTCACTTTATGCACAGAATTTTACAAAATTGCGGAGTTTAGGAACAAAAAATATTACTTTTGCAATCTTCGGCATACAACTTTCTTTAGTATTAACATTGTCTCGAAATGGTGCTTTTCCTCTTCAGTTTTCTTTAATTAGGATAAAAAACTTTGGCCATTATTTAATCAACTAGTTTTATAATTGTGAACCTGACTCGCCACGACATGGTTCCAGCCCATTGCTGGCTAACCCTAGTGCAGGGACTGCTCTTCTAGCTTCTAGTCTTTGTTATCAGACACAAAGGCTATGTTTAGGATGTCGTAGTATATCCAATGGAATAAACACAGATTTGATAAAATATTAAAACATAAGCTAAAGGGTAGAATCATAGGAACTCAAATACATTTAACAGTAAAGCAAAACAAAAATACATATTACCTACTGCATGTATCTTTTTTTAAAAAAAAAAAAAAAAAAAAATCGTCGACAAAGCTTAGTATGTTGTCTGGAACGGTAAACTGATCGGTTTTCAAACAGGAACCCCTGTCCGGAAACGCATGGTTTGGACGCTGTAGCACATCGAAGTGTGAGATAGGCGACGTTCACATAACATTGAGCTGTCTACATTAAAACGGGCTTCGAACTCCTACGCCATTGCAGTGCGATTGTCTTTGAAGACATTCAATCCCTCCGTAGATTCAACCCATAAGACCCTCCGCTGACGTTACAGCAGTAACATACACCATACTCCTCGTAGAACTCCACAGAAAATAGCTGAGAGGTGTCAGATCTGGCGACCGGGCTGGCCATGAAACTGGTCGATTTGGATATGCGACGTTAAGGTGATTCCACACATTTACATCAAAATGTGCTGGAGCTCATGTCGGCGATTTCCGCAGCTGTGTACTGCTACGTGTCACACTGCTGTTAAGAAACTCGTTACTGTACTGGAAGGCTGGGAGCGCTGACCACGTACCACCCTCCAGTACTGCACCCCACCAATGACGCCTGTAGTGGGTAGAGATGGGGGACGCATCTGCTGGGCGGCAAGCCTTGGTCCTTCATGGGCTGTTGCGCTGAGGTTTACTTACTTTACTACTGCACTGTTAAACGGTACAAGTAACGCAGTAGAGTCCACACCGAGGACTCTATGGAGGAAATTAGCGCATGCTAATTCTAGTACACAGATGGCTAAAGGGTTGCATACTTTCCGTATTAAGATACCAAAACAAATGTTAACACATTGTCACAACCGTTCGTTCTTAAACTTCGACGCTCTCCGGGGTCCAAAACGTGCATCTCCTGACAGGGGTTCCTGTTTGAAAACCGATCACTTTGGCATTCCGTACAACATACTAAGCGTTGTCGGTGTTGTTTTGGGACAGGCTGTATATATAAAGCAAGTCGTTACAGAGAAAAATAAAATTATATCTGAAGTTGAGGGATACCCGAATAAATGGAGAATATAATATATCGAAAAGACTGACCCTAATAGGTTACCGAAATACAGTTATAAACACTACGCTAGAGGAGATCAAGGTAGACCGAGAGCAAGATGAGAGGTAGGTATTCTTTTATACCTGGAGCGAACATTAGTTTCGCTAACTTGAAGAAGAGAAAGAAGAAGCAGCTTTGCCTAGAAACTATTTCAAGCTCGACTTTATAAACATCCTTAGGTGCAAGATGATTACATCACAATTTATATACGCTACATAAAAACGAAATGGTGTGTTAGTAACACAAGGATTATTTTGTAGTGCATTTTGGTCTAACTCTTATGGTTTATCAGTTGTATATAATAATAACAATAGTTCCTTACGAATGAAGGGGAATACAGGGGCTATTATCAGAAAATTCAAGATCTTTTATTTGTAAGTAAATATCTTAAATCACGTAATCACAATCGTTGGACGTATTTGTGTGAAAATCTCCGTATCGCATCCTCGGAAGATGCTGAATTTAAATACCAAGTTTGTTTAACAAATTCTCGGTTTTTGAGTAATACTATTTATAACACACGAGGAACTTTTTCTGAAAATTCTGTTTTTAGGATTCAAGGGATCTCAATATTTGTATTTCTAGTGAAATCTATAGAATTTTTGGGTGAATGCAATACTTGCTCTGCTTACAATGGCTAAGTAGTGGAGAAGTAAACCCAATAGCAAAGAATATCTGGGAAATAGTTTACGCAACTTTTTTTTTTTTTAACTTTTTAACGTTTATCGATTACACAAACGTCATTAAGACTGTAAAGAACTTCACAGACTTATTGCAGTAAATTCAAGATCTACGTTTTATTTGTCAGGCAGATCTCTTGACATGTATTTTAATAAAAATTGTTAAAGATATTTTTGAAAAGTTAAAAGATAACGAAACGTTTTCCATGTATAGGGTAGTTTGGGGAGGAGAGATTTTCTTGAAAATCTTCGTGTGGCATCCTTGGACAGCTAAAGGTAAATATCAAGTTTGGTATTTAACAGATTTTTCATTTTTGAATTATGCTATTCTCTCACAAACAGACACACACACACACACACACACACACACACACACACACACACACACACACACACACACACACAAACACGGACCATTTATAATTTGTTTTTTCTTTTTGTTGGGGGGGGGGGGGGAGGGAGGTGAAATTTCTATATCTAATTTTTAGTTGGAAGCTGGGGAAAAGCGAATGTAGTTTTTTCTGAGATCAACTTTGTTTTAGCAGGAGCTCGAGACAAATGGCAAGACTCTTATTAAAAAGGCAAACACATAATATATATCCTCTACGGCGGCGCAAAGTTAATGAGATAAACTGAGATAAATGGGGAAGACAGAAAGCAGCATTTGTATAGTCCATTTGGTTCGCATACAGTGTTTTATCCTTAACATTGCGATTTAACCAGTGTTCGCTGACGCACGCCCATATGTTGTCATTTGTTTATACCTAAGTCTACCACGGTTTCCTACTAAATATTTAGTGTACGCAGCGCAGACGTTAAATCACCCGTATGCAAGACGAAGTAACAACTGAAAGTAGAACAGTACAACATATGTGTTACTGAATGGAGCAAACATTTATTGTTTGGCTTTGTATATTGTCTCTGGGCAACGTATGTGCCAAGTCCCACACGCTTCAAAATCCCGACATTTATCAGGTAGTATTTTAGTATTAAGCTCTGTTCACACGGTGTGTGGGTGTTGGAAACTGGGCGGGATTCCTGAAACGAATGTGATTCATATCTCTGGAATTGAAACGCTTTTACCAAGAACAGGTTGAAAGCAGGCAACGCTATCTGATATTGATTAATAGAGTGCAAAATTCCATAACATTTGTTTTTTATTTCCCTCTTCCATCGTTTTGCATAGCTTTAAGCACACCTTTTCTCTATCTACTCCTGTTAACATTATTGTGTTGAAATCACTGCCTCTGCATAAAATATCTGGTGTGCTGCACTCTCATGACTTTCTGTGCTCTTGTACTAACTATTCTTACAGACTTATCTTCGTGTTAGCCAAGGTAAACATTTGCAGAAATTATTGCTTATTTTCTCGTAGATGCAAGCGGAATATGAGAATACAGTATGCTTGAGGGATGATTAAATCTTTTAAAGTGGTCGCTATTATGAAGGCGTTCTCTTTGCACGACCAAGAGATAAAAAGTGATATCGACCTTCCATTTGAGAAAAGTTTAAGTGCTGCAAAACTCACACAAATAACAAGGAATATCTCGGAAATAATTCACTTCACAAAAAAGTGCATCTGGACATAATGCGTGATTTAACGAAATCTACATTTTTTGTAGAGTAAGATTTGGTCTATATCTTACGGTTTACCGGTTATACAAAACTCATCAAGAGTAAACAGGATTAAATGGACTCTAGCCAGAAAATTGAAAATATGCACTTCATTTGCCATAAACATATCTTAAATACATGGCATTTTAATCAAAACCGTTAAAGTCATTTTTGAGGAAATCAAAATTTTCCATGTGAAGGGTACTTTAGGGTGAAGGAATTTTTTCGATAACTTTGTTGCATCCTTGAAATATATTAAAGTTAAATACCAACTTTAGTTTTTAACCGAATTTTCGCTTTTGAGTTATGCTGTTCACACACACACACACACACACACACACACACACACACGCACGCACGCACGCACGCACGCACGCACACACACACACACACACACACACCTCTACACGGAAGTTTTTCTAAAAATGCTTTCTTCTGGATTCAGTGGTTTCAAAACACATATTACCGGTGAAATCCCGATATCGAATTTTTGTCTCTCTTCTTTTCGATTGTAGAGAGACAGCAGATAAGCAAAACTTGGCTCCCGGCTCTAATAAGAGGGAGAAGAAAACCCGAAACACCGAAAGCTTTCTCCTTTATACCATGATCAGAGACGTCCCATTTGCCGGCATTTTGAGATCGATAATCTCATGTTGGTATTCATGAGAACGAGCAATCGTGAAAATTTGTTACCATGGACACTAATAACAAACAAAGATGAATATGAAAGTTTGCAGTGAACTTTAATTTATGTGCAGCCGCTAATAACAGAGGTTGACCCTGAAGATGCTGGACGCAGTTTCCAGCGAAACGTTGGAGGAAGGTAATCCAACTCGACCACGGCCCACAAACCCGGAAAATCTACTTAACATAGCTTTGTATCTTATTGCTCAGTCTGTGTTGATGTACACATATTTTAATTTTGCTAACTTGAGATACTTAGGATTACGTATCTGCTTTATTGACGTCGTATATGTATTCGTTAACCATTACTCACTTTATTACAAGTTATAACCATCGTCTTCTCTCAGTCATTTAAACAAACTTTTAAGGTCGTTCTATTGCCACTTCTAGTTTTGGATGTCTTTGGTTCTTTGGAGTTGACTTGTAATACAAATTGCTTATGAAGCATGTCTTTTATGTATATCTCAACAGTTTCAAAATAAATTTCGCTATTATGTCAGAAATAGGTTTGCAATAAAACAGGACAACACGAATTTCAAGGTATTAAAGGTGTATGGTTGATTAATCTCTCAATTGCACAAGAAAGAGAAAACGAAGATAGAAAATGTGTTCTTAGAACGAGATTTTCTGCAGCAATATTCACAGAGTTACACGACCATTCGTTCTCGTATTAAATTTTGAGTAGTTTCTTTGTTTCATTCCGAAGCCTGGCAGAATCCCACTGTTTTGTTTGTTTACAATGTCAGTCTTCTTACATTTTGTATAACCTTGTTCCGTTCCTGCTTACTAGTTGGCAGGTTAACTAGAGCAGAGAGTAAAAGTTTCGAACCTGCACATAAAACACATTAAACCGATGAATTGCACTGCAAAGGTTTCTAATGTTACAAGCGCAAATATTTTGGTTAAGCATATTACTCATGTATAGCCAAACTCTCAAAATGCTCAAAGCAGCTCAGTAGAACCTTTTTAGGTGTTAACTATGCGTTTAAAAAATATTTTACTGCTCGGTTTGAATGTATTTATTGAAACACTTAATATATGTATATTAGGTCATACTATTTTACTATGCATTTTACAATACATTTCTTTTTTACTTACGAATTTTATTGAAATACAACTCCAAAATTAAGTTTATTTCTTGACTTCAAGTCCAAAAAGCAAAACGATACTGATATGTGAATGGTAAATTGATAAAGGTAAGACGTAATAAAAAATTGCGTTACATTCACATGACATTTCCTACTTACTCTTTACAAACTATTTTTAGAAATCCTTATTGTTTTATTTATCCCATGTTGTTTAAGATGAACCTTTGCAGAAATGCTCACGTTAGATACTTCGCAAGAAATGCATAAATAAAATAAAATGTAGTACTAGTAGTGTAGTACTAGGTCTCGATATCTAGTTTCTTGCACCTCTCATAATTCATACTCGTAAATCTGCAGACAAAATAGAGAATTAAAAATAGAATAGCAAAAGAAAAGGAGAGTAAATAATGAACCTATAAAACAAGAAAAAACATATGGTAACGTTTACTAATTGCTAGTAGTTAACAATAGACATAAACTTTTTTTCCAGTAATTGCATAAGGAAATCACCCCATCTTTTTCACTAAAACTAGTGGTTTTCTTGCACTGATAACCAGAGTAACTCTCCTTATAACTTAGTATAGCTTCTAAATCCTTTAGTTTCTCTAACTAGCATCTTTATGTTAATAAGTTGTGCTTATTTAAACTGCAATTTAATCATTTTAGCTTATTGCTCAAATTATTTTCAATGTCATTAGAATTGTATTACAGTGGAAACGTTTAAACACAACAGACATAAAAATAGATATAAATAGATTGATAAATAAATTATTATTGTCCTGATCAGGTATTAATAACGGAAACAGAAGTTGTTTGAGTATTACAAAATTAATATCTCATAAAGGTGAAAGATATAACTCCTTTTAGTAACTGTTAATATTAAGTATTAAAAGCTACTTTCATTATTCTTCTACCAATTAATTTATGATATACTAACACTAAATTTCATAATCTTTTTAGTCCTCTAACAGTCTGTTATGATTTCACATACAAGTTTTGTGCTTAGCGCTTTCTTGGACAGCCCAGAGATATCTTCTGTTGGATGATATTTACACGTGACTCTGGGACCTCTCAGAACCCATTCGTCGCAGATGATTCATCCGGATATTCTGGTGGTCTTGTATGTACTTGATGACTGATTCTAATCGCATTTCCTTCGTTACATCTTTACGGCGTTGATGTGATACATCACTTGGTGTGTTCTGCTGTTTGTCATTGCTCATTTAACTGATAGCTATTCCGTTTTCCTCGCTTGTCCTTAAAGTCCTGCCTAGCGTACTATGTTTTCCCACGAAAATGTGGCTGTACACAATGTGTTTGACATTTTGTCATCACAATTCCAGTGTTTTCTAAGAAAGATTGCGGCTAGGGTTTCAATATATCAATAAGGCTTATACCTCTTAAAACATACACTCTTATCCTAGTAATAGAGGTACTAACGTTGCGCTCTTCCGGTCCCCTCTTCACTCTTGCCCCCCCCCCCTCCCCCGTAACTATTTCATAGATCACTTCAGAATATGTGTATCCTCCAAACGCTGGGTGCTTCCAAAAGCCTTTGAGACCATTTGTAGATTATTCCGTGTACACAGTATTTATATACAGGTTTGTTAAAGACTCGCACCACCTAGGTAGACAACTTTTGGAGCATTTGACTGATTAACACGAAACTCGGTGCACGGGGGTAGATCAAAAATTATATTAAAAATTCTTTATTCCTTCCAGTTTAACCGAAAGTGACTGCAAGTTTCTTGTTTTAAATGGAACACGCTATAATTGTTTTACAGATTTCTAACTTTCCAAGAGGTACCCATACTAGATACGACTATGAAATTAATTATTCTTAAATATAAAAAGAAAAATAAGTGTTGACTTAATGGTATAAAACGTTTCTTTCTTCTTTCTGTGATTTAACTGTGTTGTTTGAAAACACGTTTATTTCATTGAATATAAATTTGTTTATTTTAATGATTTCTTGCAACTTTCTGTTTAACCAAAAGTGACTACAGCTTTCGGATTTTAAATTTAGACACTTTTCAATAGATTTTGAAATATCCACAATAGAAGAACAAATAAAAACGAAACAAGAATAAAATAAAAAAAGAAAATTCAATTTACCTTGTAAATTCTGTGAACTGCAGCTCAATTTGAACTGATTTTTCGTCGGTACTAATTGTAAGATCAGGTTTTGAAGGTCAGCTAGAGTGTGACCAGCAGGTTCAAATTTGTCGCTCTTGGACTTATTTTGAGGTATAATTTTTAGTATTTGGTAATACATAGACATACCCAACAGCTTAGCAGATGTGGAGCATCGCGTAATGAAAATGAGGAGAGATATTCCAAAATCATAAGTAATTCTTCAAATAGTTTCTATGATCGACTGTCATATTGTCAAGCAGCTGAACACAGAATTTAGAAGGTGAAGTGTATTTGTTTTCTTTTTTCTCTTTTTGTTTTTGTTTCGTTTTTCTATTTTTCTATTGTGGGCACTGGTTTAAAAGCTAGTAAACAGCGCTATCGAATCTGTAAATAATTTAAGGGTGCTCCACTTAAAATAAGAAAGTTATAGTCACTTCCGATTAAACCAGAAATAACAACAAGATCACTAATATAATTTTTGAGTTTCTTGTACATGACCTATCCCCGCGCACCGAGTTCCGTATTAATCAAGCCACATAACTCAAAGATTTAGACAGTGCGGGATTTTTAACTAAACCTGTATATAGATCACATCAAACAGCGACAGTCAATGTTTTTAAGATTACCCTACATAAATCGCTCCCCTTATCCCCCCTCCACATACACACCCATACAGCCGTACACACACAATTTTAAAAATATGATATGTTGCACTCACATGACTTTCTCTACTTTTGTACTAACCATTCTTACAAACTCTTAGTCCTATATCTTCTTCGTGTTAATTAAGATAAACATTTGTACAAATTATCTTATTGCTTATTTCCTTGTAGGTGCAAGGGGAACATTAGAATACAGTAGGCTTTGCACGATAGTCAAATCTTTTAAAGCTTTCGATTCCGTTCTCTTTGTACACTTAACATATAAAAAAATGAACAACGACGCTCCATTTCACGAAAGTTCTAAGTTTTCCCAAACTCACGCACATAGCAAGGAATATCTCCGAAATGATTCAACCTACAAGAAAATTTATTGAGACATAAATTGTGTATTTTAGCAAGATCTACATTTTTTCTAAGTATGATTTGGTCTATCTCTAACGGTTTACCAGTTACACAAAATTCATCTAGAGTAAATACGACTACATGGGCTATAACCAGAAAATTCAAGATATACATTTCATTTATCATAAAAATATCTCAAACATATGCCATTTTAATCAAAATCGTTAGTCATTTTCAAGAACGTAAACATTTTCAAAAATCTTCCATGTAAAGGATAGTTTAGGGTAGGGATATTTTCTTCAAAATCTTCGTGTCGCACCCTTGAAAGACTACTATATACATAGCCTATAGAGGTTGATCCCTCATAGTTTTTTGAAACTTGACCTTTTGTGATTTGCAGTAGTCCATTACTTGTGTAACACTAAACTTTCATTTTCTTATGAAGCTCTGTTTTCCTGCTATTTCCGACAAATAGCCATTGCATATTTTAAACTTCGATGTGAAACATAAGGTCCAATACACGATTTCATGTTCGCTGAATAAAAACAATTTGCAAATTTTACAGCGCGCATGCGTGTGTCTACATGAACAGTTTAAAAATCCGTAGTATATTAAAATTATTTAAATTTAATTTCATTATAGAGTGATATGGCGTCTCTAATGCCAAATTTTTAGTATCCATCCTCGCTGTGAGTTCGTTCTGGATTTATAACGTTAATGTTGTTTTCTTTACATTTAGATTACTTTCTTACGACCAAGTGTAAGAGAAATGTTAGAATGATATTCTCTTTGAACACATTACGCCTCTCCCCCTTATAGACGGGTATGAGCTGGCAAGTCGACCTTTGAGACCACCTGGCATAACTAATGGATAAGACACCCTGGTATCCCCTCCGCGGCTAGTAGCATGTGACTCGGAAAACATTTGAAGCCGGCTTTACGTACTGGGATAAAGTAAACCTGCCAAATAAGTGTTTGTATAATCGCATTATTAGCAACAAGCCTTTGACTTCGTGGCAATAGTCTGCTGGCTGTTTATGTTCTGGTTAGATATCGAAGGTCATTCGCGATCAGTTCTTTTTCTAACTGAGAGGGAGAATGCGGTATTTTGTATACGTACACCAGGCACTTAAAATTTACCTATACTGTTTATACCGCATAGTGGATCGCAGAAATTATTACAGTCAAGGTTAATGATAAAAAAAATTGAAATAAAAAGGCCGTCGAGTTATACGGAATGTAGAGTTATCGGGATTCTACTGTAGTAACCACCCAAAATAGAAAATTATCAACATTGTTTTGGCTGCAGTTTTATTACCTTTGTATGTATGTAAATAGTATTTAGTAAAGTCATACTATTGTTTTCTGAGAGCTTTTTCGTAACAAGTCATGTAACTATCTTACTTAAAACTACATTAACCACAATCAGGTTTTATTCTACGAATAATAACTAAAATTGCTAAATGTGCATCAAACTTTTTTAAATTCCTCTTTAGAGTTAGAATTTTCGTGGTGTATAAATATGAGGCAAGCAATGTTTTATCACAAGTTCAAACAGCTGTGAAAGCACGAAGGCATCCGTTATAACTGATAATAACGTCACAGCATGTTACACTCTTATCACGCGTTGTCCAAAAGATAGCCGAAACGTCAAGGTTGTGACGTAAGCATTTCCCATTTTTGATATTTTAGAATCAAACGGTGTGTGGTACGTCAATTGCACGCATTTCCGTGTGTGTTTTCCCGGCGACATTGCTGACGTGCTGGGTGCATTCTCCTAGCCTTGAGAAAATCTCATAACCAGTGGAAGTTTGCTCCTCACGTTTTATCCTCTGTTCTTATTAACAAAGGAAGTATTTACAGGCATCGCGGTCTATAACCAGTCAAAATGGAAGTCATTTCTTAACATTTATTGCATTTATTTTACACAGCCATACATATTATTTTAGAAAATGTTATGTAAAATGAAATACGATCATTTTAGGTTCAAAAATAATAAAAATATTACAAATGCTGATAAAAGTCAAAATATGATCATAAGACGAAATACTTTCTAATTTTTCTGCCTTAGAACTAGTAGATACTTCGCTGAAGGACTTCTTCCGACTTACACATTCTTCAATCTTATTTTTTTTTATTAAGTCGTCTTCTTAATAAATATTCTATAATCTAATGTCTTTTCACGCCTTGAAACCTTTACCTATTTAGTTTTCATTAATCCCATGTACCAACTAATTTGGTTTCTTCTTCCTGATCATTACCACTATTGTTCTTTCTTAGGTCATTCTTTTATTCTCATTAACTGTACAGAATTTCCTGAAAAACAATGACCAATATATAGAGATTTTTGGACGTTGATTTTAATGAAAAGTGCTTTAAAACTCAAACATGCACCACTTTCTCAAAATTGGCATTTTTAAATTCTATATTTGCAGAAATATATTTTATTTCAATGCTACTGGTTTATGTTTTCTGTTTTCATTGCAGTTATATAATTGTGTCTTGTAATGATTTATTACTGCTCTACAACAACTATTTTATTGTTATACTCGTATCTTTCTGTACTCTGCTACAAAATCATTGTGAGAATATGCTTATTTCAGCATCGATTTCTAAGCTATGCAGAAATGGGCCACTTCTTTTAGTGAGTTATCATCTTCAAATAGTCGCATGACTGCAAAGGTTTTTTGTTTTGAAATCGTATGTTAACTTTTGTTGCATTTGTGAAATCTTTGATATGTAGGAATAATGTAGAAACATTGCAGACTCTGTAAAGAAGATGACTTGGAGTTTGAGTAAGGAATGAGGACAAGCCGTGGGTCCCAATTACGATATTTGTGTTTGCAAATCTCCAACAATGACTTTGGAAAGCCAGTGTTGCAGATTGAACGCGCAGTCCACTTATTTTCATGCAGTAAAAAAAATAATTATTCCAATCCTCAATGGGCAAGATGCTGTATGCTTCAAGTCTTCCATCTTAAGAAAAACTTGACACATTTCATTTACATAGCAGATGCTTGTGTAAATGAATCCGAGGATTTTTATGAGTAATTCCTTCGGACATTATAGACCCCCAAAACTTCTACATAAGTGGGTTACCTAAAGGTTTAGCAGTATTATTGGGTTCTAGATTAAAGAACTTCTTTCTCGTGGCACAGAAATAGTCAGAAACATCATTGCTTATTTTCTGGAGAGAGGGGCGGAGTTTCCGGAGTTAGCGTATCAAAAATTTAATAACCAGAATGATGAAGCAAATACTAATCTTATTGGTTTTCTTACCATGGAAGCATTTTACGCTTCAGTGACTGCAGAGGAATATGTGTGTCTGACAAAATACTAGGAGAACGTAACGCTAATGCTGTCCAAAGGGAAATACAACGGTCACAGTTGGATGACACGTGAAGAACTAAAATAAATCTTCAGTCTTCCTGAACAGCAAATATATTAAATTTCCTTGATTCTTATGCATTTGGTACAGCAAAGAGAGAGGCCAACAAAAGATCCCGTTTGAGACTAATTTGGAACTTGGAATCAAAATTACGTTATGGCAACGCTTGATTGATCGAAAGCATGTCCTTATGTTTGCCCCCTGTATCAAACTTGAAGGCAGAATGTCTAAAATACCCGGGAAAAAGTGAAAAAATATATTTTCATGGACCAGAGTTCGGGAACCTTTGCTAGTCAAGGCATATGAAATAGACACAGGCTCTGCCCAAAAACTGGCCAGCTTTTAAATACGTCATTCTGAAATTTCCTAGGATCTATCAACACCTGACTTTTAAACGGACGGTAAAAATATATTGATGAAATACCAGAATGGGGATAGTTTAAAGTGCTTGAAGGCTCATTTCCTGTGTCCTCATTTGGACTTTTTTCCGGAATATTTTGGTGCTGTCAGTGAAGAGGTGGATGGAAAATTTCACCAAAATATTAAGAGAATGAAACGAAGACACCAGGGTAAATGGATATCAGTATAACTGTGGGCTACTTTTGGATGCTGCACAAGCATGGAAGCTCACAAAAGGAATTTTGAGAGAAAAGAACAAAAGTGCTGTCAGGACCTGTTCAAGGTGATTTAATATCTCGAACGGGTTTCTGAAAAAAAAGTCCCTTTATCATTTTAACGGTTCTTTTCCTAGTCAACTAAGATATGATAATAAAACCTTAATGCCTACGTATAGTTCTGTTTCTGCTCAGTAGTTTATTTCTATGACAAAAAGAACTTCAGTAATCCTTATCCGAAGCTAGAAAAACGCGTCATTGATGACTTTTCATAGTATCAGCTATGAGATATTGTATTTTCGCCAGTAATTTTCAAAAGTACAGAGAGGAAAAAAGTTTCTAATCTAAAACGTTTTATGCGTAATAGTTACATAGCTTTGTTTATTCATTAATATTCATTTTCATAAATGTTCTATATGTTATTCCCATAAAACCTAGTTGTACTATTTATTTCTCCTAATCGTGATAATCGTTGCCAGAAACGGAATACTACAGAAAAATTCATCTTGCCATATGTACAATGGAGGCTGAGGCTAGCCTCGTAGCTCACATGGTAGAGCATCTGCCTGTTGTGCGAGGGGTTCTGGGTTCGACTCCCGGCTGGAATTTTTCTCTGGCCAAGATTATTCTCTAACCTAGTATGAACGAAAGTGTGTAGGATCTAATATAACACCCACTCCCAAAAAAGCACTGTACACGAGTTAAAATCACTGTTGATAGACAATGTGTTTTAAAGGTTAAAGGCGGCAGATATAACTATTACAGTGAAACACAAGTGCTTTGCACTGCTTAAAACGCAAGTAAGTTTTTGGAGAAAGAGTGAATATCTTGGAAATCATTAGTTCCACATTTGTTTGTGATACAATGTTAAAATTAGAGCTTCATTTGCGAATTGCAATGTTTACAGAACGAGGCTTAAAGACGAGTGTAGCATTTCTACATGCTACATAAAGAAATGAAATAACTTTTATACAGTTTTTCAGACAGCTCTGGATATTAAATTATGAAGTATCCGGCTGACATTTGTGTGCAAAAACGAGTAGCAGTGTCCATTGGGATATGTTCAATGATGAGCTTCAGTCATTGTTTGGCGTTTATAGACACTAGTGCCGACAACATTATTACTTACAGAATCATAAGTTCAGGATTATCTCGATTTTTCAATTTTTGAATATAATACTATATACAAATGTACGATTTTACCTTTACTTCGAAGAAATATGTGCGTGCAATGCTGCATTTCTTCCTCGACTTCTTTGGTAATAGTTTTATATTATATTATAATACAGTGGGAAAGTGCCCTCTGTGACTACAGCACTGCCATTTCAATCTCTTCCCTAAGTGGTGATAGCGCAGCATTTCTAGGAGTTCTCCATAAGTAGAAGTCTAACGGAGTGAGGTCCGGGGAACGCAATGTAAACTCACTCAGACCTCTTCACTCTGTCCAGTACCCTGGACAATTTCATCAAGATACTCATGAACATCTTGGTGGTAATGCGGTGATGCACCATCCTGTTGGAATGAGTGTACAAACGGCGGGTAGGACGGAGCATATCATGTCCGGCACACTTGGCCAGATACCGTTCCTTTAAAAAATATGGTTGAATTTGACCTCTAGGTGACAACCCACACAAAATATTGATTCAGGTAAATTAATAGTCTTTTCCACAAAGTCGTGGATTGTTTGCCCACTAATAGATACAATGCCGGTTAACAGTTTTCTGTTCAATTTAAATTCTGCCTTACCGGACCAAACAACCTTCCCTACGAAAGGCTAATCTTGCACCATTCACAGTACTGCATTCTCCGATCAGGGAAATCTTCATTTAATGCATGCACATGTCTTGCGATGAAAACTTTCATATTGCAATTTTAATAATATGACGCTTGCTGGTTCTGTTAATTCCAGTCTCACGTGCATATTGCTCTGTGCATTTCTGCGGTAAGAGCTCAGAACGCTCCAAAACCATAGCTAAGAACGAGGGGCTCGTTGCGTGCTAGAGCTTTCAGATCTGCCCTTGTGAACATCGCGTACGGGTAACACGGGTCTCAAATTTGTCTCGAATGCATGCATTGTTACTCATTGGAGGTTTGTTCTGTGTACACGTCTCCATTACCGTTGAACTTCAACACTTCAACACTCTTGTTTTTCCAATACCATTTCAAAATTGCTTTTCTTTGTTCAAATGCTTTTTGTTGTGTCGGTCTGGGTGGCTCAGTTGTTTAGACACTGGCCTACTGATCCCAAGGTCGCGAGTTCAATTCTGGCCCAGATCGATGTTTTTTAAGTGTGCTTAAAAACGACAGCTCCATGTCAGTAGATTTACTGGCATGCAAAAGAACTCCTGCGGAACGAAATTCCAGCACACCGGCGACGCTGATGTGATCCTAGCAATTCTCAGCGTCGTGAAACAACGAAATAATTTCAGTTTTTAATCCATTTTATTGCAGCAACGCTAGTATAACGTAATTTGAGTCACACCTGTTTACAGAATATTATACGAGAATCCTGGCTTCATTTGTTCATTGTTGATTTAACTAGCGTAGCAATACTAGCACAACGTACGAGCATGTGAATTATGTGTGTTCACGGAAGATCATACCACATATTACTGTTGTGTTTCGGTAAAAAAAAAAATAATAATTATTTTGTTGTTTAACGACGCTGTCAATTGCCAGGATCATATCAGCGTCGCCGGTGTGTCGGAATTTCTTCCCGCAGGAGTTC